>JAADVE010000009.1:0-56541 GCA_023334595.1 Pythium utonaiense | reverse complement strand
GCAAGGGCCGCTTTTCATAGCGGCTTTTTGTGGACGTCGAGCAATGGTCAAGTATCTGCTCGATGTTGGTGCTAATGTGGATGCGGTGGATGCGAGGGGCTGGACGGCAGTCCACGGGGCCTCTCATGTTGGTGACGTTGACACGATCAGACTACTGGTCGAACGTGGCGCAGACGTGAAGCGCTTGACAAAGGTAGGGTCTGTCGTTCGAGTTGGTCGATTGGTTGACTGGACTGAGATTCTGCTTGTGATGTGCCGCAGGATGGTCTCTCGGTCTTCCATTGTGCAGCCAATAGCGGGTCTCAAGCAGCAATCGAGTTCATCGTGGGTTCAGAGTTTACTGATGGCCTTGAGGATATGAACACTGTGGATGAGGTGTGTTTCGGCGACCGAATGCTTCCAGTGTTTTATCTGACAACGTGAGTGTCCAATAGTGTGGTCGTGCAGCGATCCATTTTGCTTCTGTGAAGGGCGACGTGGATGCAATTGAGTTGCTGATTCGGATGGGCGCTGATGTAAACGCAGTTGACAAGGTACGGGGAATTCGTTCGATGGATTCCCGACAATCTTACACGTAGACTACTGACGGTTGAGTCACTTCGAAAGACCGGTTGGTCCGTTCTACATTATTCAGCTAGCCAAGGTCAAATGGATGCCACAGAGTTGTTGGTTCGGAAAGGAGGTGACGTCAACGCAAGCGACAAGGTATGCTTTCTGTCTCCGTCCCACATGCCGGGGGCGACATTGGCTGACACTGAAACATGGGGTTGTGCAGGACGGCACGACTGTTCTACACATCGCCGCTTATGACGGGAATATAACTGTAGTCGAGTTTCTCCTGCGTGAGGGGGCTGATTTGAAGGCCATTGACGAGGTGGTCTGCTGATGTCTTTTATCGCAGCTGTAAGTGCCGTTGCGACTGACCGTGAGTGGTTACATTCTCCATAGAGCAACGGGCAGTCGGCCTTCCTGTATGCTGCTGCGGGGGGCAATGTCGAAGTGCTCAAGCTTCTCTTGGACAGTGGTGAGGACGCGTTCGCGACCGCGAAGGTACGTGGATGTTTGGAGCAGCAACAGAGAACAACATGACTATGGGCTAAGCAGGATTTCATGTGTAGAACGGTGGGACTGCACTTCACCTGGCTTCATCAAAAGGGTCGAAAGATACACTTGAGTACCTGTTGGGCTTGGGGTTGGACGTGAACGCAATCGACGAGGTAAGTCTCTTGAATCCGCTTTGACGAGCTCGCGTGTGTTTCACCGCTGATTATTTGATCGGACAGAATGGACGCAGTGCGCTGCACTGTGCTTTGTGCACCACGGGGAGTGGCTGTGTGTTGGCTCTTCTTAATGGTGGAGCTGCTAGCGCCATCAATCTGAGCGATAAGGTACCTAACGTTGTGTTATTGCTCCTGGAGAGTGACCCATGTGGCAAACCGATACTACTTGCGGTGACTCCTTGGCAGAACGGATACCAAGCTATCCACGAGTCAGCGAAAGCATGCTTCGCTGAAGAGACGAAGCAGCTACTGGAGGCTGGCGCCCAAGCTCGTGCTGTCACCAGTGTAAGCCAAGACGTTGACGAGATGCTTCAGGTGGCAGGTCATCATTCCATAGTCAAAGAGTCCTGACGGTCGTTTGTTGGGATACGTAGGATGGCACAGAGCCACTTCAGCTAGCTGTGTTCGCCGAGCCAGATCGCGCGGCATTGAAAACGGTATTACTGCTCTGCAATTTCGGCGCGGAATGGACATCCAAATGCGAAGAGCAACTGCTGAAGTTGAAGACAGAAGTTGAGGCTGTGGACACAGCGGACGAGCGACGTCAACGACTACAGTGGTGCACAGGAATGCGTGCGTGCGTTCTCCACTGGGAGAAACAATACCGTGAGAATGTGAAGGAGCTCACCGAGGTTCCTCTGGAAGTTGTCAAGCGAGGAGCAACATCCGTGAAGACGTATCTCGACGACGCGACCAGCTCCAACGCCAATGATGTGGTGTATCGATGCAAAGTGTGCGTGGTGGGTCCGAGCGAGTGGGGGAAGAGCAGCTTGGTGCGGTCCATCGAAACGATGAAGCCGTTCCTGATGGACATTCGCGACCGCACAGTCGGTGTGGAATTAGTGGCAACTTCGTTGAGGGGACCCGTGAAGATGCCAACGGAAGAGGCTATCACTGCGACCGCTACTTCGGATTCCGCCGATCCGCCAACGGAAGACCCCACAAGCAACACTGCTACCGATGACACAAGCGTGCAAAGCAAGCAAAGAGCGGAGGATGACAGCTCATCCGCTCAGAGCCCGAAGCACCACGAGATCACTTTCTGGGACTTTGCGGGGCAAGACGTCTACCAAGTCGCCCACTCGCTCTTCTTCTCTCGCCGCACAGTGTACGTGCTGGTCGTCGATGTGGACGCGTACTCCAAGCAGCTCGACTTGGTCGAGTCCCTCAAGTCGGCAGCTGCCGAGGCGTCGATGGATCGGTTCTTGAGCCGCTACGTGTTCCGCTGGGTGCGCACAATCTTCGCCAGGCAGACGGACGCTGAGTTTCTGGTGCTCGGGACGAAGGCAGATCTGCTGAAGGACGAAGCGATGGATAGTTCGAGAGTGTGGCGCGATCTCAAGTTGCGAGTGGACGAGTGGAAGTACAAGTATATGAAGGAGCTGAAGGCTGAGTACGGCGACGTGACTGGGGCAGCCTCCCGTGGAAATGGCCGCATTGCAGAACTGACGGAGAAGCTGGCCCGTCTCGCTTCGAATGACTGGCTCGTGGTCAGCGTCACTCGTCCCGACTCGATCGAGGCTGTGCGTCAGGCAATACGCCACACCATCGAAGCCAGCGACCGCGGCTTCCCCATGTGGACTAAGTACTCGCGCGTGCTCCAAGCCGTGGTTGCCAAGCGCGCTGCTGCCAATCGACCAGGTGATGGTCTCCACCGCCTCGAGCACGGCATGATGCAGTTCATACCACTGTGTCGACAGCTCACGAACGAGGTGGACGGTCTGGAGTACGAAGAGTGTCGAGAGATCTTGCGCACGCTGCACGATCTGGGTGATGTGATCTGGTACGAGCACCAAGAGTCAGGTCCGATGCGCGACTTCATCATCCTGGATCCGATGCTGGTCATCGACATCGTGCGGGAAGTCATCAGCCATGAACACTCGAAGAAAGCCAGCGTTGCTGCTGACAATCAAGCCAGTATGGAGGACGACACGCCGCCACGGATAGACGGCCGCGTGAACCACTCGATGTTGGCGACGTTTCCGCTGTGGAAGCACATGGATAAGGAGATGATGTACGCGTTCAAGATGCTGCTGAAGCAGTTCCGCCTTGCGTATCCTGCGAACGACGAGGTGATGGATCCCGAGTCGGACCTGATTGTGCCGAGCTACTGGAACGTGCAGCTCGAGGCGGTGTCTGCCAGTCATGCGGGAGGTGTTAGATCTGAAGGAGCGGCAGCAGCTGCTGCAAAGGCATCATCATCACAGCCGGACGCAGTCTCACGGCCGAACCACCACTGCTGGGAGTACGACGTGTCTGCCGATCTGTCGTCCGCGATCTTCGAGCAGTTTGCCGTTCAGAGCTACACGTCCTTCATGGAGCGAGACGTGCGCGCCAACTGCATCGAGTCGAGCTGTGCCGAGTTCCAGTCGTGGATTACGCTGCACCCTGGTGCGACTAGACACGACGTGATTCGCGTGGAGGTGGCGAGTGAGAGTGCGGACCTCTCGTGGTTGAACATGCGCTACTATCTGATGAAGCTGGAGAAGGTGCTGGACGAGTACACGGGTCTGGCCGTGCCTCGGTCCATCGTGGTGGATGGCAAGCGGCACTCGCTGGGGTTGGCGACCAAGGCTATCCGTGACTCAATCATGCTTGGTCGTGACGTGAACGAATTGCGTGGCCAGATGCCGTGGCTGCCGCCAGACCTTGACTGGTACATGACTCGTGCGTGGCGTGATCTGTCGCTGTTCAAGGAGCTGCAGATGATGCATTTGGTGCGAGACAAGCTGAGTGTACTGCAGAGGCTGGTGGTGAAGGGCGCGTCGCAGCGTCGATACCCTGCGTTGTGGTCATTGGCGTACGATTCAGCGCAGCGTTTGGCAGTGCTGCGCATGTTGAGCGACTTGTCCGGTCGGTGTTACCACGTGCCGATCGAGATCGCCGTGCCGCTGTCGTTTCTAGCGAAGCACGGATCCACCATCCGGGTGAGTCAGTGGACTATGTTGGGATGGGATATCTGTGTGCAGCTGTGTGTGTAGGTGCGTATGAACTGACATTGATGCGTATGTCGCTATGGTTGTGGCTGTGATGTCTCCAGGAAGGCGTGTCATTGTTGGCCAACGTCGCATCGAGCTCTTTGTCGTTGCTCGTTCTCCAGACAGCTCTGGCCGGCGCAGTGTCGTGTACGTCATCCCTCTCTCCATGTAGGATGGAGCTGTGGTTGTGATTTTGACGCGGTGGCTAACGACATGTGCTGATAATTAGGTATGGAGGCCAAGACCCAGCGCGCCACCAACATCCACAACCTCATCGACCGCTTGGATCTCCCAACAGTCTTCGGCAAATACGCCGTTCAGACGTCAAAGGACACTGGCCTATCACCTGGTGGTACCATGGCCGTGCTACGCGACCTGCTCAAGCTCCACAACGATAGTCTGGACGAGCTATCGATCACTGAGATCTCGAACCTGCAGTGCGCGGCCACCTCCAAGGGCGCGTACGTCTGGGCCCACGCGGACGAGATCAGCATGCTGAGGAAGGAGCTGACGCTGTGCGATGCGCCGTACGAGCCCGAGCCAACACCAAGCATCGGTTCCAGCAATAGTACAGAGGCCCACGACGAGCCGGAGACGGCACGGCCTGGCACATCGCGCTCGTCGAAACAGCGTCTGAGTCTGTGTATTGAGACCGTAACAGGGCTGGCCGACTGGGACTGGTACAAGACGTACTGCACGTGGCAGCTGCTGTACGGCGTGAGCCAGACTCCCATGGCCAGTGGTGCGACCTCAACTAACGTTGAAAAGAGTGTGCAGCCATCGTGGTGCTCGCTGCAGATGCCACTGGGGGCAGTTGGCTCGGTGGAGATGCTGCGAGAATGCCGTCTGGTGGTGCAAGTGAAACGCCGCAGCCGCATCGGCTGGACCAAGTGAGTGTCCCTACCAATGATTGTAGTTGTGGTGGTGAGAGTGGATGGGTAGACTGACGTTGTTGTTGGTGGCGGTTTGCTTTGTGGTGGTAGGCTGATTGGCGAGGGCGAAGTGGAGCTTCGCACGCTCGTCCGTGACGACTCGAAGCTGTCGTTCAGCTGTGATCCGATTGAAGTGAAGCTGCGGGCGAGCGGCTCTTCGACCACGAATCGCGTGGTCCAATGCCAAATCAGCGCTAGCAACTGAGCGGGCACCAGGACTAAGTACACATGCCGCGACAGAGCTTCGTTATCGCCGCCAGCGTGATATGAGAGAGAGCGAACACAGCTCCTTTTTATGCTGCCTGCCAAGACCGTCGAGCAGTGGTCGAGTACATGCTGGCTGCTGGGGTTGACGTGAATGCGGTGGAGATCGATGGATGGAAGCCACTTCACGGCGCAGCTCAGGCCGGTGATCTCGACACGATCGAGCTGATGATAGGACGTGGTACATATGTGAAACGCTTTAAAAAACGTAATCTCGCTCAGTCGAGGATGGCTGATCAGCTCTCCACATGGAAGCCCGCGTGCTGTGGGCTTGATCTCTTTCGAGCGAATGGACTCGCCAGTGAATGCTGTGGGCGGAACACAGTGCCGCCAGTCATTCACGACGAAGCTGGCTGGATATTGGTCCACGGGAGCGGGAGCGAGATCGTCGAGCAAGGGGATAAGTCATTCCCGCAGCGTCTACTCTCTCTGTACTGCTTCGCCACGACGGTTGGCAGGTCGCTCTCTTGCTCCCCTGGGCTGGCGACAGGAACTGCCCACGGAGGCTCCCAGGACTTCACCTCCAACCTGGAGGCTCCAGGTCCGTGATCCTGTGGGGCACTGACTTAACAATGCGTGGGAGTGTCGCGGCGTCATCCGCCCTCGTGTTCCCACTCATGTCCTTCAAGGTGGGAAGGTCATGTCTGGAGGAGAAAGGTCGGTTCAACTTGAAGTGTAGTGTATCCCACGCAGCCATGGCTACAGTCACTATAGCGAAGGATTTTATAGCGTGTTTTGTATCCAAACATACCTCTTTCTGGCACCGAATGGTCGCATGAGCTCTTGCCGTAAGAAAAGATCCGACACATACCCGCACGCGAGATGACGTCGCTGTACGCGACCATAGCGCCGCACTTCACGCAGGACCTGCTCTCGCCGGGGCTGCGCGTGGGCTACTGCGACGATGGCGGCGTGTGGCAGTTCCTGGCGCCGTCGCTGGCTCAGCGCCTGCCACTGCGGGCCATCGAGTGGCGCAACCTCGTGGGCGTGACGCAGACCATCGACCGCCTGCCGCTCAAGTTCGTGGCGCGGCCGGAGAGCGAGCCGAGCCTGCCGCTGGTCTGCATCTACGTGATCAAGTGCGAGGACATGGACCGGTACAAGGCGACCGTGAAGGCCCAGATCGCGCAGTGGATCGACCGGATGAACGCCGCCAAGGTGGACTGGATGCTGCTGTACGTGCCGCTGGGGACTCGCGCCAAGCGCGGGAGCACTGGCCACGCAGGGATCAGCAGCGGTCTTGCCGGTGGTAGCGGAGGAGGTAGCGGCGGACGCGCGCAAGCCAGCGGAGGTATCTACAAACGCATTTTCGAGAAGATAAAGAGCGACTTTGCCCACAAGAAGAGTGCCAGCAGTAACTACAGCGCCAGCGCGGGGAGCGGAGTCGGTGGAGGCAGCAGTAGCGGTGGTGGAGGAGCGAGTGGTGGTGCGAGTGGAACGAACGAGGCGTCGTTACGGTCGTCAGCCGGTGGTGCGGCGTCGAGTGCGATCTCAAACCTGAGCAACTTGGGCAGCAGCCTCGCGGGAATCGGCGGAGGTGGAGCTGCAAACGGCGTGTCAGTGGACCGCATTTGCAAGATCGATATGATGGAAGGAGCGAGTGTCGTGGGCGCGCAGTCGACCAGCAACGAGGCTCAGTGGACGGAACTGCTGCTCAAGCTCAAGAAGTGTATCATGGAGGCCTTCCAGTGCAAGTGTCTCCAGTACGAGGAGGACGTGCGCGTGTTGGATGCCAAGGTGAGTTCGATTCTGCGTATGATGGCTTCCATTTTGATGATATTGACTGAAGGAGTGACGGACCTACTGGTGTGGTAGCGTTCTCTGCCCAATTGGGACTTCGGTGCCTTCTTCGTGGCGAAAGAGAAGCTCGCGCTCATGTACCAGCAGACGTGTCTGCTCGACGATGCCATCCGTCATGTACGTACCTACTCTCTGCCTTCATCCATTGCTATGTACTGACAATTGCGACGATGCAGCTAGATGAACTTGAAGCCATCTTCGGATTCCTCGTCGACAACGACAAACGCTTCGCAACCCCCACCGCGCGAGCACTAACCGCGTCAGATCCTATCTTCACCGTCTCTGCTGTAAGTGGCCACGTGACCTTCTTCCTATTGAATGAAGAGGAGTGTGCTAACGTCCTCTGCAGCTAGCGGTGGACCTGAATGCCATGCACCAACAGATCGCTTCGGGCCACGCTTCTCCGCTGCTCATGCGACTCTACTTCTTTTCGCGCCAGATTCGCACCCTCTACCTCATGGGCGACTTCCGCCAGCTCATCACGCGAGCCATCGAGTTCATCTCGTCCTTTCATGCGGTGCTGCAGAGCGAACAGGAACACTCGAGCCGAGGCGACATCAAGTGGTTCCAACCACACCTCTGGGCTGCTGGCGCGTGTCTAGAAATCGCATACGCGTGTGAGCTCTCATGGAGCGGCCACGACTACCAGATTTCATCCGCTAGTATTCCCGAGGGGGTCTCCTTTGCGCTCACCCCCGAAGTCATGGCGGGTCTGCTCGGCGACATTCTCTATCTGGCGCGACGCGTGCTCAAGAAGTCGGCGATGTCCAACGGTTGGTGGACGATGGCTCCGACAGGTGACACCAGTGAAGTTTCTGTCGCGCAGCCCGTGGCATCCTCCTCCTGGTACATCTCGCTCGAGACCATGTTCGAGGCAGCTACGCCCGACCTCTTCCAGCGCTGCGTGTGGGAGATTTCCCACTTGGCCTCTCTCCATTTCTCGAGGGCTGGACGCCATCGCTTTGCTGTGTTCCTCGGCGGCGAATGTGCTCGCTACCACGCTCGCCACCGCGAGTTTGAAAGCGCATCACGATTATTCCGATCTCACGCGCGACAGTGCGAGGAAGACAAGTGGTGGTCGCTCGTGAGCGACTGTGTCAAGCGCATCTGCGACTGTGAGCTTGCGTTGGGCAGGTCAGCGCAGGCCGTCGCGGCGTGTTTCAGCATGCTGGAAATCGCGCAGGCGTCCAACGTCGAAGTGAGCCGCGCGTACCTGGACCAACTGCTCTCATCGCTCGTTCAGAGTCTGGAGCATTGTGAAGACAGCAAGGATGACGAGGCGGATACAGACGGGAATGCAAAGAGCCACCAGCGTGGCGATCGCGTCAAGATGGGGCAGCTGATCAAGCCAGCGATGGCGATCGAGACCATGCAGTCTCCGTCGAGTGACCTCGACTACGGCGACGTGCGTGTGACGTTGTCGTTGACCAACCAGTTCCCTGCGGGAATCCATATCGAGAGCGTGCGGATCCGGTTCACCAAGTGCAGTGACGACAAGACCGACGCCGGAGGAGCTGAGGAACTGAGAGAGCTGGAGGGCATGACGGAGCTGAGTCTGGAAGACTCAGAGTCTTGTGAGAGCAAGGGAATGAACGAAGACGTTGAGGGTGAGGTTGCTGCAGAGGAGGAGGACGACGGTGCGTTGGTCGAGTTGGTGGAGAACAACGTGTACCTGTACGAGCGCGCGAGTGTGAACCTCATCTTCCTCTACGGCGACGTGGACGTCGGCAGGTACCAGTGCACGGGACTCGAGTGCGCCGTCGCGGGAAACACGTTCCCTCTCTTCGATAAGGGCGACCTGGCGCGAATCGTGTTCGAGATCCCTCCTCGCAAGAGCACACTCCAGCTGAGTATCGATGGCCCGCCGCTGCTCACGCCCGCGAGTATGGAGGAGGTCTGCATTACCATCGACAGCGAGGACGACGCTGTTCACGAGGGCGTGCTGGAGATCGCGCTGCCGGACGACTGCGGCGCCGTGGCTCTCAGCCACGCACAGCTGCACCTCCCTTCGGGCACGCAGCAGTCGTCCCACGCCACTGACGAAGACGCCGTGCCCAGCAAAAAGTGCACGCTCGCCGTCGCGGAGCTTCCTGCACACACACGCGTGACGTGCTCCGTGTGGCTGATCGTCGCCAGTACGGATGAGCCTGTGGTGGTCGCACTAGCAGCGTCGCTCCGGTACGAGACGCACCAGGCCGGAGCCAAGCGACGGACTGAACTGCGTCGCAGCGAGCGAGCCTTCCGCATTCTGCTGCCGCTGGTTGCGACGCCGCGGATCAAGCGCGTGGACGCCTCGCGAGCGTTCGTGGCGTTGGCACTGGAATGCAACAGCGAGTGCGGCGTGTGGATCCGCGACTACGCGCTGCGTTGCGACGCGCTCGGTGACGACGCAGACGACGTGGAAACCGCCGCGCCCTCGAGCGTGCAGGTGACGCAGGACCCGAACGGCCACTTGCGAGGCCACCACCTCGCACCGGGGGACACGCTGCACATGGCGTTCGGCTTGGGCGTGGCGATCACTGGCGGGTGCGTCCTCCCCGACAAGGCGGTGCTGCGCCTCAGCATCGAGTTCGACCGTCCGACTGCTTCTCCTACAGCAGCCACAGCCACCACAGCGGAGACCTGCGCGTCGTGGCGCACCGACAGCCTCGTGGAGATCCCGCTGCAGAGCCTGCGAGGGCCCATGTACCAGATCCACGTGGAGCCCAAGCCGGAGGACGACCCACAGGCGCTGAGTCTGGGCGACGACGTGACCTTCCGCGTGACGGTGCAGCAGTTACAGACCGCCCCGAGCAACGCCACAGCAGAGCCGCTGCTGCTGTGTCTTGACGCCGCCAGCGAGCGCGAGTGGGTGCTGCTGGGCAAGCAGCACGAGCGGTTCTGCGTGGACGCGGGCGGTCAATTCACGGCCACCAAGCGCCTGCTCCCGCTGCGAGTAGGCCGCCTCCGCGCGCCGCAGTTCCACCTCCGCGTCCCTCCTTCCTCCTCCTCCGTCTCCTCCACTTCTCCACCCGCCACGCCATCTTCTCTGTCCACAGAGCCGCACGGCGCCGTGCCCCGCGAGCGCGTCTTCTCCGCGCAGAGCGCCATGACGCTTCTGGTGGTGTGATCTGGCGCGCTGTACCGTACACCGCCACACAAAGTACGGTTATGGATTTCCACCTCTATCTGTTAGCAACCCCACGTCGTTGAGTTCGGGATCCGCGGGGGCGTCAGAGAAACGTCTCCCCACACGAAGAGCTCTGATAGGATAACAGGGTCCTCTATTCGGGTGCGTGGCCCGCTCGCGCCAATGGAGGGCTGCCGAGCGGCTCACTTGGCAGTGCCGCTAGTTCCGTTTGTTTGCCCCCGGCCAGACTTCGCCCACCACCGCCCACGCGTTGAATATGTCGCTCCTGCTCCGCTCGCTCGCGCCGCTGCGCCGCGCCGCCGCCGCCTCGTCGGCCGCCCAGACGCGCACCTTCGCCAACAACACGATCCCAGACATCATGGACCACGCCGTTGGCCGCCAGAAGTACGAGCTCGACGCGGAGGCCGAGGGCGCCGTCGCGTTCAACCGCGACCCGATCGAGACGGACGAGACCATGGGCAACTCGAAGGAGGACCCGATCCTCGTGCCGTCGTTCGAGAACACGCGCACGGTCGGCATCTCGCACAATGACTCGTCGTATGTGATGTGGTTTAACCTCACCAAGGGCAAGGTCCACCACGTGCCGATGTTCGGCAAGTACTTCCTGTTGTATAACCCAGAGGAGCTCGCGGCGCTCATCAAGGAGGTCGAGGCCAAGCAGGAGGAATAAACGTCTCCTACTCCTATCCGTCGCTCTCGAGCTGTGCGTCGTGTGTAGGCCCGCCGTAATACAGAGCTACTACCCTTCGAACGTGCGTGTGTCTCCATTTGCGCATGCACTCGCCCGTGCCACGAGAGCTATTGTAGATGGACAGCAAACTGAAAAAGCCGAATAAACAAAGTTGCATACCCCCACGCACCTGCGCCACATCCGTCCATGCTACCAGCATCCCATCTTGCTCGGCAGCGAGGGCGCTTCCCAGTCAACGGGCTGGCTGACGTAGTCGTAGGGAAACGCATTGCAAAAAAGACACGCACCGCCGGCATTCTGGTGGTCGGTCCCATCCCCCCAAAGGTGCCGCAAACTTCGACGTGCGGCGCGCGAATCCCGCGTGAAAACCTGCGCAATTCGGACTCTTCTGTCTGCTAAGGCGGGGCTTCGAGGTCTTGAGGTGGTTGCGAGTGCCTGTGTTGCAGCGACACTCGCATGCGGCTAGTGTTCACTCTCCAGGTCTCTATTTCGTGGCTATTGGTCTACAGTCGTGCTTCAAAAGTGAAGTCCAAAATCGCTAATTTGTCCTACCTACCTACCTACCTAGCGAATCGATTGATTCTCTTACCTCAACGACGGATCCGTCCCCCGTGCAGCTCTCGGTGTGTCATCCCCAGCCTCAAGCGGACTCCCCGGGTGGTCTCTTGGATCAGTCGCCGTCTCACGACTGCGCCGCACTCGCCTCGACGGGGGACTCACCAACCGGCAGCTCTTGTGGAGGCTGCTGAGCTGGAAACGAGGGTGGGATGCTGGGCTGGATCACGACCGATGGTAAAATCGCCGGCTTCGAGAGCTGGATGCCGCGCGGACTCTCCATCACCACGTCATCCGATCCTTTCATCGATCCTGTTTCATCCGTATCCATCGCAAAAGTCTCGAGCTCAGCCGAAGCCGGGGTCGACGTGGCCATCTCGGTCTGAGGCTGCTCGATCTGGAGTGGAGACGGGGCCTTGCCTCGGTACGAGCCGAACTGGGGACTGTTGAGAATCATGGCCATCGTCTCTAGTGCCGACTTGCGGATCTCGCTTGGCGTCTCGACCTTGATCAGATGATCTTGCTCGTGGGAGCTGGTCGTGCTCATGGTTGCTACGTCTCCAGTAGCCACGGCTGCCGCATCTCCCTCAGCGTCGAACGGGAACCGCCCCGCGAACTTCAATAAATACTTCTGGGCGTGGGTGCGGGTCTGCACAGCGCTGCGGGTACGCACGATCTGTGCAACTCGTCGCCAGTCCTTACCGTAGAGTCGGATGCCGTGGAGAAACGCTGCGTGCTCCTCACTTGTCCAGCGCCCACCCTTAGCGTGCGGTTGCGCGTCTGACTTGGGCGTAGTGATGGTGCCTGGGATGCCACTGATCACAGACGGAGCCGCGGCGCGTGGAGATAGCTTTGGCGCTACGTGGACAAGGTTGTGTGGACGCAACGAGCCTTCCTTCGTGGGCGTCTTGGGCCGTGTCATCGTATTCTCCTTGTTCGGGTCAGCGATCACTGCGTCACGCTTGGCTCGCAGGCTCAGGATCTGGTCACGGTACTTGTCTCGCTCTTGGCCCTGCGCGCTGAGCATCGCCGCCTCCATGGACGCGATACTCTTGGTCAGCGAGCGAATCTGTCGGTGCGGCCAGCGCTTGATGCCGTTGCGACGGCAGATCTTCTTCATGAGCGTGATGCAGATGCCAAAGTCCTTGGCGACGTCGATGATCGGTCGGTCAAAGTGTTCCCGTAGCTCACCGATCGAAATGTGCTTGGTCACGAGGCTTTTCACGCGGTTGCTCTCGTTGCGGAAGCGATGGTTGAACCCCGCGTCGTCCGTAAAGTCCAACTTGCTGCCCGTAGGGCCTTCAAAGTGCACGAGGCTCACGCGGTGCTTGCTCTTGCCACTGTGGTAGTCGTCGCCGTCCATATCGTCGTCGTCGCGGTCGTCTCCAGACTGGTACTCGCCCATGTCGCTGTGGCGGGAGCCGTCGCCGTCCTCCTCGTCCGAGTCGTCGTGCGACGTCGCTGGCGCGGCGGGGGCTCGGCTGCCGGCCATGCTCATCATGCTCGTGAGGATCAACGCCGTCTCCTCCGAGTTGGAGCGCAGTCGGCGCTCCTTCTCTTCGCTCGTCTCGGCCTTGCAGTGGACACCAGCCGTTTCAGACTCGCCGTTACTGCCGGTCACGTTGGTACCGGCGACTAGTGGAACGGCGTCGGAGCCATTCGCGTGGGTGGCTACAGGCGCAGCAGTGGCCGTCGCTTCGGCCTCGAACGCCATGCCCATGGTCGCTTAGCAGACCAAGCAGTGGGTGGATCGCGACCGAGACCACGAGACTCGAAACGTCACGTGTGACGCGACGCTCTCTGTCTGTCTGTCTGTCTGTCTGTGGGTCGCTGTGACTGGCGCTGGTCCGTCACAACAGGCGAGCAGTGTGGGTGCAGTCGACAGTCGCCCAGAGGTCCCCAGCGAGTCCTACGAAGTACGACACAAAGCGTCACTAGGGCTGTCTGCGTGGGGGTGGATCCTTAAGGGACGGACAGGCGTGACAAGGGCGGACCACCATCCGACCGACGGACTGCATGGGCACGCGTCGCACCTGAGGAGGAGGGAGACAATGCAGCAAACCGAGGAGCTGCGAGGGCGAGCGGCTTTCGCGCGGGGGCGGAGGCAAGCGTGGAGGCAGGAGCTGCGCGTGGGCAGGCGTAGTCACTCGAGTGCGCCAGTCGGAAGGACGCCTCGTTCTCTGTGGTGTGGCCTTTGACCACCAAGTACCGTAGCCGCAAAAGCTGCAGCTCAATCGTCGACACCCGTGTGGGATCCCCAGCCCTATGGCTACTTCAGGCACGGTCGTGAAGTAGCACGAAGGGTGTACACTTGGTGTTTGTATGCAAGCGGAGCCGAGCCAAAGAATCCTGAAGAGTCGTTGATTGGCTGGAGGCACTCAAAGTGGGTGGTTCGGCCCACATGAATCAGTGGAACACCATGTGGGACACTTGGATCGCGCGGGAAAAGGCGCATCCCTTCGATCGACGCCACCCCACCACTCGAGACTCGACTGACTAACGAAAGTCCCACGTTGCAAGACCCTGGATGTGCACACGGCAGTATCTCCATACGAGAGCTGTATGGGCTATCGTACAATGAGCGGGTCGGTGGTCGACGCGCTGTGAGCTGGTGGAGCGCGAGGCGTTTGGTCGCCAGGGAACAGCACGGGCTTCCGTGTCGTTCAACCCAATCTGATGCGGTCTGAGTAGTTATCAGATGATGCTTGAACCTTGGGTGATTGACTCAGACGGGGTAGGGTTTTTCCCGCGCACTGTCGCAGACAGACTGGTGACAGGTGACCAAAAAGAGCTCTTCATGATCGCGATCCTTTCTGGGCATTATCGCTTTCACCACTGCTTGCTCACGATGCAGTGGACGCCGCTACGACTGTTGGCTGCATGGGAGCTGCTTCTGACACTAGTGGTGCTGAGCTGCTGCGTGGTGCGTGCGTGGGATCCGCAGCCCGATGGCTACGAAGTGATCGACGGCCCCGCGCCTGGCCAAAGTGTGGATGAATGGCGTCGCCAGTGGACGGCGTGGCGCCAAATGGAGCTGCAGAGCGTGCGCTACGACGCCAGCGACGCGTGCAATGCGTACAACTTACAGGCTACACAGTGGACGCAACGCAACTTCGTGCAGGCGTTTCTCATGCTCCACGACCGCGACATCTACGACCGAGATGCTAATGAGTACACCGTAGCCAAGTACGTTGCGGCCATGGAGACGCGCGTAGGCAAACTCGACAGCGTGCTGCTGTGGCCAGCGTATCCGAACATCGGCATCGACAACCGCAACCAGTGGGACTTCCTCCGTGTTCTGCCCGGCGGGTTGAACCGCTTGAAGCAGCTCATCGCCGACTTCCACGCACTCGACGTTCGCGTGATCCTGCCGTACAACCCGTGGGACACCGCCACACGCGATGAAGAAGGGCTGGAGGACATGGTGCGCATGTATTCGGCAGACATCGCGACGATCCAGAGGCTGCTGCCTCTGCTAGGCGCCGACGGATTCAACGGTGACACCATGTACGGCGTGCCCAAGTCGTTCTTTAACTGCAGTGCTCCCATCGTCGCGACGCCTGAAGGCGGCGTGCCGTCTGCCTACCTGAGCCATAACCCCATCAGTTGGGGCTACTACTACGGCTACAACAACTTCCCGCCAGTCGCTCGAGCAAAGTTCCTCGAGCCACGGCACATGGTTCAAGTGTGCGCGCGGTGGTCACTGGACAAGCTGGCAGAGATCCAGACGGCATTCTTCAACGGTGTAGGCTACGTGGTCTGGGAGAACGTGTGGGGCATCTGGAACGCGCTCACGCAGCGAGAGAGCGAGGCCGCCAAGCGCGCATTCCACGTGCTCCGCAAGTTTGCGGCGTTCACCACGTCTCCTCTGTGGCGGCCGTACGCGTTCCAGTCTGACGCAGAAACGAAGGTGTTTGCTAGTGCGTTTCCGCATCCCACACACAAAGAGCAAGTCGTTCTGTACACGGTTATCAATGTAGCCACGCAGCGACGAACAGTCGAGCTACCTATCGTCGCGGGATCCTCCGCGTCCGCCTGGCGTGTGTATGACGTCTACCGCGGCCACAAAATCGGCGTCGTCACGGGCGATAGTTTCGAGGTTCCCGTCACGCTCGAGCCGCGAGGTTTCGGAGCCATCCTGGTCGCTGCGTCGTCTCTTGATCTGTCCGCACTGGTCCAAGACCTGGACAGCTACCTCGCCGAGCGACGCACAATGACGATCGTACCGCTGGAGGACTTTCCGACCGCGCAAAACCTGCTTCCCCAGACGATGGCCCAGGATCCTGCGGCGGATGGATCCCCAGATGAGTCCCCAGGGACTAGCACGGTTGAAAACGACGACATGGTGGTGGTGAGAGGCGAGAGCTCGTGGTGGTTCAACGTGACGGGCGTCCAGATCGAACCAGTGGCTTCGTGGACGCCCAACGCACTGCAGTTTGGCGTCGGCGTGCAGTTCCCGTGGGAGGACCGGCCGTGGAACAACCACTCGGCGCGACTCACCATTCTTGACTTCGCCATCGACCGGCACCCAGTGACCAACGCCCAGTTCCGAGACTTTCTAAAGCGAAGCAACTACTCACCACGCGTGTTGGAGCGGTTCCTGGACCACTGGGAGAATCGATGGGACACTGAAGCTCGCACATGGCGTTCACTTGAGCAGTGGCGGGTTCCTGAGGGATTGGAGCAGAGTCCCGTAGTATTTGTGGCTATCGAAGACGCACGCGCGTTCGCGGCATTCCACGACAAGCGACTCGTTCACGACTGGGAGTGGCAGTACGTCGCGTCCAACGGCCTCAGGTACGATCGTTTCCCGTGGGGTGACCGTCTCGACCCAACGCAACTGCCCGAGGTCAGTCGCAGCAAGAACCCACGGCTTCCAGACGCAGTTGGGTCGTTTCCAGGGTCACAGGCGATCGCCACGGGTGTCCAAGACCTCGTAGGGCTCGTGTGGCAGATGACGGACGAGTTTTGTGACGCCCACACCTGTGGCATTCTGCTACGCGGAGGAAGTTACTATCGACCGGTGGCCTCGTCACTCGGTGACCCCAACTGGTACTTCCCACAAGCGTACGAGGCGACGCAGCACAATCGCTTGCTCACGCTGAGCGAAAGCTACGACCGCTCGGCATTCGTCGGCTTCCGTTGCGCCAAGACCGTTTCCGCAGCCACAGCTCCTAGTATGTAGCAAAGGCGATCTCCTTAGGTGACTGAGGGAAGAGGAACTTGAGCACTGTGACGCTGAGAATCAAATCCTGGATGGTCGGGAAACTGGCACCACTGCCGTCTTCTTGTAGCGACACGTACCATCCTTCCTGCCCACCTTCCGTCTTGCATGTCACTGGAACGAACTGTACGCCCTGCTGGTCCGTCACATACACAATGACGAAACACTTGAGTCGCGTCTCACTGAAGCGGATCAAGAAGGTCCCCGGAGGCGCACGCTGTAGCATCGTCACACAAGCACCCTTGGATAGAAAGCCATGCAGAAGCCGAGGCTGTGTGAATCCCCACAGCTTGGAGAACGCGATACACTCCGTGAGCGGTGGAAACCATCGCCAGAAATGCGCAAACATCTCCAGCTCCACGGCACCATTACGCTGCGATGGAGCTTGGCCCTGCGTCCCCCACACGAGCGCGCTCTTGGTGAGGAAGTCTATGGAGCGGACGGACAGAGGACGCTTGGCAGCATCGGCCTTGAGCTTAGTGGCAAAGAAGCGGCTGATGAACGGCGCGAGCCAGTCCATGGGAATCGTGCGGACTGCATCGAGGTGCTGCATGGCGATGGGCCCCGCACGAGCTTCCAGCAGGCTTGAATTGGCAACGACAGCGTTCGCCCACACCAGTCGACCGTCTTCATCGTCGATCACAGACTTAAGCGAGCTCGCCACATTCAGCACACACAGTTCAGCATCAGACAATGGTGAAGAACGTGGGTGCGGAGGAGGAGAATCCGGTCGGAAAACATCGCTTTCGCTTTGAGAGACCTCCAGACGCGGACGAAGGACGGTTGCTGATGCAGCAGCCTGAGAGCCTGTGGGTGCGCCTGCTTCGCTCTTCGAGGCCTCTAGCCTGAGCTGCGATCGAAACTCACTGGCCAGAGCTGCCCCCGCATCATCCACACTGTTAGTCGTACCCGGGGCAGTATCATCGGCTTGAATACTCAGATGCTCGGACACTGGGATCGCAGGCATCGATGCCCAGCGCTCGTGGTGTTGGTGGTTATAGTGAAGAAAGTGGGGCTGGTCGTGGCCGTGGTGGTGGTGGTGGTGAGCGTGGTGGGGATGCGCGCTCACGCTGCAGTCCTGGGGAAGTACAGGGAAGCAATGCGAGTGCGGAGGCCGAGAGTCATCACACTGCTCGAGGTCGAGTCCGGCCGTCACGGACGGAATGATGTAGTTGAGGAACTCGTGCTTATCCAGCTCCATGTCTTTCTTCTCTAAGAATTGGGCGACTGCGCAGATGGAGCGAGGGTGCCCCATGAGATTGCGGATGATCGGGTGCTCGGCGAGCACGAGCAGGTCAGAGCTACCGCCCATTTCGTGCGCCTTCAAGCGGCGAGGTGCTCGCAGCGTAAACAGCAAAGCTGCGTCCGCCGGTGGCAAGTGGTCGACGTGGATGATCTTCTCGCCGACCCCGTCCATCGCTCCGATCTTGCCGTCGCCTGTGATCAAGATGGACAGCTCGCTCACTCGACGCAGAAGCTGCGCGAGCGTGAGTCGGAACTGAGGATCTCGTCGCGTCTTGCGGTTGCAGCCGTCTAAGATAAGCAGATACGAGCCGTCGACGCAGAGCTGGCGGACGAAGTTGGCGAGATCCAGCTCGTTGTCAGCCGTCGTGCCGAACGCGCGTGCAATGCGGGAGACGACGGAGGCTTCTGGATGAAGACACGGTGAGTGGGAGGCTGGATATGACGATGGAGACGCTGCGGCCGCACTAGAAGCCAGTGACTCTTCCAGGCGTAGGAAGAAGATGTGCTTGAACACGCGTCGCTCGGTCGTGTACTGCGCGCACTGTAGAGCGATCTCGGTCTTGCCAATACCTCTATCGCCTGTGATACTCACGAGTCGAGCACCCTCGACGAGTGACTTGTACACTTGGTGGATCTCCAGCGAGCGCCCCACAAAGACCTCGGCCACGGCATCACAGTCGTTGGCGGTGGGCGGCAGACTACTATCTACGAAAGACCCTTCGGGCGCGTCTCGGAAGAGCGACTCGGTATGGTCGCCGTGACCCAGCAGCTTGAACTTGGAGTTGCCAGCCGTGCTAGTGATGGAGATGTCAGCTTGCACTTGACCGATTTCAAATGCCCTCGCGACCGAGTGACCGGCGAACAACGCCGTGTAGAACGCCTTGGAGAACTCCATCGCCTTCTTGTCCAGCACCTTGTCGTCCTTGGACACTACAACCACATGCGGCACACCAGCCGTCACGAACGCCTCGACCACGCTCTCTGAGTGGCACGCGCTGAGGAACACGAGCTTGACGGGCACGCGTGGCGGCGGGTGCAGCGAGATCCAGCCGCGCTCCACCTCGGTCGACGCGATGCTCAACTCCTCGTCCTCCTCCCCGTCGTCCTCCAGCTCCCCTCCTCCTCCTCCCATTCCTCCTCCACTCTCCACGCCGCCGTGCTGCTGTCCGGCTGCGATCTTGAGCCGTCTCGCCAGCATCGCGCGCAGCCTGGACTTGCCCGTGGCCACCGGGGGCGACACCACGCGGCTCTCGCTCAGCGATCTGTCTCTGTCTGTCTGCCGCAGCTCCATACCGCCGGCCAGCAGCAGGTCCTTGAGCTCCTGCTTGGAGATGAACTGCGCCTCGCACTTTTTGTTCTCGAAAATGACCTTGCCGGGCACGCCGTGGCCCGAGAAGTGCAGCGCGCGGCAGCCGAAGGACAGCACCTTGCGGAACGTGTGCAGGTCGGCGACCTCCGAGTGCCACACGATCTGCTTCTTGGCTTCGCGCAAACACTGCACCAGCAGCTTGCGCTCCTCCTTCACGTCGATGATGTCCACGGGCTCGAGCCCGCTGCTGCTCAGGCTGTCCAGCGGCGGTGCGGAGACCGACAGCGCCGTGCTGCTGCTCAGACTGCGCCACTCGGCGCTGCCCGTGAGCCGCCGCACGACCAGCGGCGACGAGTGCAAGTGCGCGAAGATCGGCGCCGACGCCATCGCCTCCTTCTCTCGAGTCACTCGTGACGCCTGTATCAGATGCAGAATGAGGAGACCGTCCTTTCCGTCCTTCAGTGGGTTGCATCCAGAAGGAAGTCGTTAGGAACAGTTAACCGACGCGTTCTTCGGTGCAACCGGGTTCCTAACATGTTCTTAACTGTTTTTGAAACGTCACGCACCGACTTCAAGGTCTCCGCTATTGCATTGCAGTGTAGCATTTCGGCATTGCGACTACGAAGTGGTGGGGAGAATGCGGCGGCTGAGCGTGCGCGACCATCAAACGACGGACGCTGCGAGCGCCACTGCGGCGGGTGTAGACACGGCGGCACGCGTGCCGCTGGACGTGGTGACGCCGTTGAGCGGCAGCGGCTTGAACTGGCGCGTGCGCGACGCGCTGCTGGTCGTGGACCGCCAGGAGCTGGTGTTCGCACTCGGCCAGTTCGCTGTCGTCCACAACACGCGCACGCAGGAGCTAACGGTGCTGGGCGGCCAGCAGCCAGCGGCGCTCGAGACTGCCCACAACAACAGCCACAGCCAGCAGACGATGAGCGGGAAGCGCGTGGCGGCGCCGGCGGTCGCGGGCGCCGAGCTGGGCGAGATCACGGCCATGGCGCTGTGCGGCAAGCGGCTGCACGTGGCGATTTGTCGCTCGGCTACAAGCAGCAGTGGCGGGGCGACTGTCTCCATCCACACCCTGAAAGGCGCGACGACGAGCGCGACGGGCCATCGCCAGCGAGGCACCAGGCAGAAGACGCTGAGTCTGGAGACGGCCGAGCGGTTCTGCTGCACGACGCTCTCGTCCGACGGGAAGCTCGTATGCTGCCAGAGTGCCAATGCAAGCTGGACGCTGGTGGTTTGGGATTGGAGTCGCGAGCGGCAGATTGCAGTGAGCGACGTGCACTGCAAAGTCTCACGCGTGCGCTTCAACGTGATCGACATGGCCCAGCTCTCGACCAGTGGCGGCAACCAGCTCAAGCTGTGGATGCTCAGCGAGTACACCCTCAAAAGCTTCGCAAGCTTTAAGTCTGCAGATGAAACGCGAGGGCTACGGCAGCGTGCGGCCAGCTACGTGGATCACGTGTGGCTACCGGATGACTGTCTCGTGGCTCTCCTGGATGACGGTAGCGTGCAGCTTATCATCAACGGAGAGCTGCTGCAGACTGTGCAGGCGCTGGCGACTGGCTGCCACGCACACTGCGTCGTCACTCAGAACAACGGAGAACCCGGCGTGATGGTCAGTGGATCCCACGGTGCGCTCGCATCGCTACGACTAGTGACGAAAGTCATGAAGGCTGGGGAAAAGGAGATGCATCTACAGCGACGGATGACCGTCTCAAACGCGTACGTGGACGTGCCTGCGTTGATAGAGGAAAGTAATCGTCGGTAGTTGGTGAACTGACGCGTCTCACCAAATGATAGCCACGACATTTTCAGTATGGGGGTCGACGCGACGGGTTCCACGCTCGTGTGCTGCACTGGCGGCTTCTACGGATCTTACGACCTCAGCAACCTCTGTCTTCTCCTAGGCGAAGCTGAGGTGCGTGTTGTGTGGTCGAACCCTTAGCGTATGGACTAAAGCTAACGAGCCTTGTATGCTGAACTCAGCTGATCACGCTAAATGCGTTGGCGTCAACGCCCTTCGTCTCGCAGTATCTTCCGAATTCGTTGAGTTGCGCGTCCCGCCGACCGTGTTTCGCGAGCATCGCGAAGCTTCCGAGTGAGGAGGATGCGCTGCTTGTCTGGAACCAGCACGACGGCCACGAGTGCTTTGTCTCCCAACTGATGGAGCCACACGCGTCTCCGCTGAGCTCGGACGTGCATCCCTCGGGTGCGGAGATCGCTGTCTCACTCCACAACAAAGTCATGATCTACTTCCTTCTCCAAGACGCTGTCAAAGTCGCGTTTGAAGTCCCCGCGAAACAGGTTTCCCACCTTCTATATAGCCCCAGTGGTACCCATTTAATCGCCGCACAGTCTTCAGCACGGACGGTGCTTGTGTACCGATGTTATAGCCGCTCTCAACGCGAGCCAGAACTCATGGCCGTCTACCAAGGGGTGGAACAGAGCGTCCAGTGCATCGCCTGGTCTGTCAGCGACCGCACGTTCTTCTACGCCGAAGGTGGAGAGAACGCTGAGATCCGTCACTGTCGCTTGCTGGTAAGCGACTGCGGGGATGTGGAGGAAGCCGTGACCGTGCAGAGCTCTGCCAAGCCACTGAAGAGTGATCGCGTGTGCGTAGGTTTCACAAGCTGCCGTGTGCAGCGCGATAGCCACGACTACGTGTTGTTTGCGGTGGAGAAAGAGGCTCCTCGGACCATTGGATCCGTCTCGACGGGCATCGCGACTACTCCGGACAAGAACAGCTACTTGCGAGCGTGGCTGAATGGCAAGCTGGACCAGGAGTCTCTCGTGGCAAGCTCTGGCGTGGGACTCGCAATCAACCACAACGCGACTGCGATAGCCACTGGGCCGGGAAAGATGCTGCTGCTCGGGACATCTCAAGGACTTATCCTGTTGCTGTACTGGAAGCAGGGACGTCTTAACGCTGATGGTACTCGCAACGTCTTCGTGATGACGATGCAGCGTCACGTAGACTTGCATCCTGCGCCTGTAGTGGGCCTGACATTCTCTCCAAGCACGAGGTCACTGCTGTCGAGTGACGCGAGTGGAGTGGTCTTGGTATCGAGCATTCGCCGCGGCGTAGATCCGCACAACAACGGATTGGAGAACCAGCGGAGGCAGTTGGCGATTGTCCTTAATGAAAGCGGCAGCGGTGACATCAGCTTTGATGAAGACGCGTACTTTGGTGAACACTCACAGACGTTCGTGAGCGTTTGCCAACCTGACGAAGTCGCCGTGTACGAGCGCAGTGCCGTGGAGCTGCGCAAACTTCGACTGATGGATCTGGAGGGTGAGCAGCAGCAGGCGAAGCTAGAAAACGAGATCCTGAACAAGCAGCTGAGCGACCAGAAGCGCCGACTGGAAGAGCAGCTACAGAACGAGCTACGGAACCACCAGACGCAGCACGAGCGGCACCAAACAGCGCTTCAGTTGGAGTGGGAAGCGCGTCTCCAGTCGGCAGATCTAGATCGAGACAAGCAGCTTTCGTCGTTGCGCCATGATGCCCAACTAGCGAATGATCAGTACGTGGCAAGCACCGACAGACTTCACGCAGATTGCGAGAGGCTCCAGCGGCAACTAGTGGAGGCGACACAGTCGTTTGAAGACATGAAGCTGAGTGCCGAAGAGCGAGAGAGTGAGTTGCGTGCAGAGTATGAGGGTAGGCTGAAGGCTCTGGTGACATCCAGCCAGCAGGAGCGACAACAACTTCGTGAGGAGCTCGATACAACGAAGAAACGATTGCGAGAGGCGATGACGCAGCAGGACCAGGACCAGCTCACGCAGCTGTCGATACTGTCGTCGAACGTGGACACCGAGAAAGCTCGTGCGCAAGAGCAGCTGAGCCAGATCCAGGGAAAGATGGCGGCTCTCCACCAAGAAGTGAAGATGCTGCTCGCGGCGCTGAACCAGAAAGACCACGAGCTGTACAAGATGCGCGACAAGCAGAGTCGCGATGCCGCGGAGATTGCGTCGTTAAAAGATCAGGTGCGCCGCGAGAGGGAGCACGCGCAGCAACTGGCGAAGGAGAAGAGCGAATTGGTCGCTGCCGCCCACGAGCAGAAGGAGATCCGCGACAACCTGCAGCGTCTCAACAACGTGCATCGCTCTCAGATCGAGCTGCTGCAGAAGAATCTGCTGCCGAAGGAGCGTGAACTCCAGCACATGCAGCACCATCTCAACCAGCTTCACAGTGTGAACCAGGAGATCGTGATCCAAGCAAACCTGAGTGATCGGCTGCGGAAAGAGAGCGGTGCTCGTGCCAAGCAGAATGAGTCGGACGTAGAGACGACCCAAAACCTACTGGATCACGTGCGAAACTCCATCGTCGTACTGCAGGACGAGCTCGGTGAGCTAGTAAAGCAGAGCGCCGTCCAGGAGAAGAGCGCGATCGTGGGCGAGATCATGCGGATTCACAAGCGCATCACACGCCAAATGGACATTCTACAGGCCCGCGACGGCCGCGTGGAGGAAGTGAGTGCCGAACTGCATCGCCAGAATCAATTTCTACAGAGGAACAAGCAGCATTTGCGCCACCAGGCCGCCATCTCTCACAAGGAGAAGCACAAGTTGGTGTCTGCACTATCGTTCCAGAACTCCACGCTCATGAACGAGATCAACGCGCTCCGCAAACAGAACAAAGAGCTGGATCGGCTGGCGAGAAAGCAACTTCGGGAGCCTGTTAATACCAGAGAAGGGAACGAACAATCGACGACACTAGAAACGGACGAGCCAGAGCTGGATGCGCGGCCGCTTCTCATGGCTCCTGCAAGCTCGACGCTTGGAGCGTCTCGCCCTGGGTCGGCGGCACCAAAGCGGACGAGCGCGGTAGTACAGCAGAGCACAGAGCGACGCACGAGCATCCGACCAAAGTCGGCAGCAGCACGTTCCACAGGAGCAGGATCACAGCGTTCATAAGGTTAGGCATGTAGTCAGGTAGCGGGGGACGAACTCATGAGGGGGATGTCGCATTTAAGTTATAGCAAGTGGTGGTGAGAGGAAACAGCCTCAAAGGTGTTCGCTTTATCCCACACAGACGCTCTGGTAGGTGGGCACGAGGTACTTGATGTTGATAAATGCATCGTCGCCGCCGTGGGTCTCCATGATCTCGAGTGTCTGTTGGATCAGGTCGCCCATGTTCAGCTGCTTGCGCTGTCCGTAGTCGATCGCGTCGCCCAGGTTGTCTACAATACCAGCTCTCAGTCAGCACCTACCACAGTTCGGTAGTAGACCACCACAAGCGCACCATTCTTTCGGATGAAGATATTGAGCACAGGAAGGATCTGGCGGTAGTATGGCACCATGGCCTGGCCGATGAGACCGGGGCCGTTGCCTGGCTGCGCAGCGGACTCACACGTCACCATGAGCTGCAAGATGTGCAGCGTCTTGACGATGATCTGGGCGCTACGCGTGTTGAGCGCGTTCTTGATAGGGATGATCAGCTGCGGGATCACTGGCAGCACCTTTGTGCTAGCGTTGATGAGCATGTCCTTGATGCCCTGCTCAGATAGGAACGCGTACGGTTCCTCGATTTCGCGCAAGCCATCAAAGAAAATGGGCAAGTAGTGATGGAAGTCGAGCTACAAACACACGAACGGTTCAGGTAAGCCTGTGCTGCAAACACAGCGGGAGAGCAAGAGACGCAGCTGCGTATACCTTGGTGATATCGACCTTCCACGCCACCATGTTCCGGACGCCGCCGTGGTCGATCTGGATGGGCAGGTCACCACGCTCGTAGAAGCGGCGGAACGATGTGTCTGGTGGATTTGGTCGCTCCTTGAACGCCATACGCGGCTGCGCCTTGGACCGGGGCGACAGGTTCTCCTGCTTCTCCATCTTAGCCCGTTCCACGTCAACAGAGCCACCGCTGCCAGTGTTTTTACGTAAGAACTGGTCGGTCTTGTGCGGCTTCGTGGGCTTGGAGACGGAGAACGCGCCGATGTGCATCGAGTCATCGTCGGTGGAGGACGATGTGCGACGCTTGGGCACGACCACCGTCGTATCGAAACAGCTTCCGGTCTCCGGCAGCGCCATGTTCTTGGGCACGATGCGCGTGCTGACGTTCGGGATGCGCGACATGGTGGAGACGACGCTTGCAGAAAACGTGAATGGAGGGACCTTGGTACCAGCTAGACTGGGACCCAGCCAGGAAGGCCTTGGCTCGCGAGAGTCCACAGGCAATTCACGGACATCGGCTCGACCTCGAAGCTGGGCGGAGAGCGAGCGGGGCTAGAAATAGGCTCTGCAACCCACACATATCCCGAGCATGCTCCAGGCCCGACAAGAGCCCTAGGGCTCACTGCAATCTTGTCGGACGCGCACGTTTTACAGCCATTCACAGAGCTTTATTTTGCATATCATCCAATCATATCTATCAAACAATGTAGCCATGTTGGCCTCAGACTTTCAAGTCCACTCGATGCGAGCGCGTGGGTAGCGGCGCTTGATGATCGAGGCGTACCGCAGCGTCGTGTCGAAGTCTGCGCAGGCGCCGATATTGATGCGTGTGAGAGGCGTAGCGTTGGATTTGTGCGTGATCAGGCAGTCGAAGGCGTCAACAGTCAGTTGGTTCAACGCCTTGACGTTGATGTCTCGCAGGCTGTGGCACTGAGTCACGATGGAACCGAAGCCCTCGTCCGTGATGTTGTAGCAGAACTCTAGCGATAGCACTTGCAGATTCTTGCCATTGTTAGCGACGGCTTTGGCTCCGCCATCGTCGATCTGTACGCAGCCCTGGAGCTTGAGGTGCTGGAGCTTGTCGCAGGCTACCACGATCCGCGTGAGATCGTCGTTCTCGAGAGTGCGACACATGCTCAGATTAAGAGACGTGAGCTGCGTGCACCGTGCGATTGCCTGGAAAGTCTGAGACGATAGTGTGAGTAGTGCGCGCGCTTGCAGGGAGAGGAGAGTGGCTGCGTTGGGTGCGATGAGCGAGGTCACACCCGTATCGCTGAGCAATGCACAGCCACTCATGTCGACGGTCTCCAAGCCGGACGGCAGTGAGGTTAGCCCTTTGAGTAGAGACACAAAGTCGCTGTCTTGTACTTTAGGACAGTTGGCGAATGATAGACAGCGTAAGTTTGGTTGTGACTTGATCAGGAAGCGAAGTGCAAGTCCTGAAATCTAACAGAGAGTGTTAACATCGCCTCTGTCCCTCAACGGAAGATGTAGCTCTCACCTTGAGACAACGATCGACGACGAGACGAGTCAGCGTCTTGGACTTGCGGAGTCCAAGGGCTGCGACGGAATGGTCTGATAAACGGTGGCACATGAACAAGTCCAGCTCCTGCAAGGCTGGACAATTGTTGGCCACAGCGACAATGCCATCATCACTGATGCGCGCACACCCCGCCAGATCTAGGCTGATGAGTTTGGGACACGAACGTGAAATGGCCGCAAGTGCTTGGGCTGTGAGCTTGACGCAGTGCAATGTGAGGTGGGTGAGCTCAGGGAACTCGCTCAGCTTGCTAAGTACTGTGTCGTCGGCTTGCTTGGATTCGATTTCAATGCGTCGGATGCGGCTCGAGCCAATTCCATCGACGAGGTGTTGTAGCACTGAGCAGGTGACAAGGGGTCCGTAGAGATGGAATGCCTCCAGCTTAGACGTCACCTTGTCTCTGATTCCCCGAGCAGCTAGCGCCTTCACCACGAAATCCAGTTCGAACACACCGGTGCACCACGTCTGATCAAGTTCCACCCGTAAGGTTAGGAAGGCAACACCATGGACAGCGCTGGGTGGCACGCACCAGATCCAGCGACTTGTCCCCATAGACGGAACGCCACGCGAGCTTACGCCACCGCCTCGAGACGAGCAGGAGCGAGTAGAAGCGGTCACGCAGCGGCACGAACGGACACAACAGGGAGGCGAGCAGTGCGTCCGGCAGCGTGTGCAGACCACTGTCGTCATCCTGCTGCGGTTCCTCTTGGCAGGCCAACGCCTTCTTCTCGTGGCCAGCACTGTGATGTTGCGGTTGCCCACACAGTGGTGGCTGCGTGGTCGTCCGTGTCATCTCTGCGGCAGCGTGTTGCACTGACGACGCGCTTCAAGATGCGTCGCGTCTCTTCGGGGAAGGGATCACTTGCTCTTATTAGTAGCCTTCGCACCCAATAATAGCCCCTTGGCCGTTATGGTGGACTCATGGTCTCAGCTATTGCGCGTGGATTCATCGACGTCAGAGGCTGCGAATGACGGACCGCGACTTCTTCCTCGACGACTGCCGAGAGTTGGAGCGTAAGGGTGTGCTCAGCGCAGCGCAGCGGTCCGAGTGGGAGGCTGCGCTGGCTGCGGATGCCGGTCGCCGCGACGAGCTGCTCCTGCGGCTTCGCGCGCTGTTTCACCAGGAGCTCCACGAGCTCACGGAGAAGATGCGCGTGCAGCAGAATCAGCAGCACGAGCAGTCTCTGCAGCAAGCGGATCTGCTGGCCGTGGCGGCGGGCGGTGTGCTCGGGGCACTCAACGCGTGGATGCGTACGCCAGCTCCCGCGCCAGCTGCAGCGAGGAAGCCAGCACCGTCGCTTTGGGCCAGTGCGTTCGACGCCGCGCAGGCCTCGCTCAACGTCGTGCGGCAGCGGCGTCTGCTGGAGCATCTCCGCATCCAGCATGTGCGTGGTGACGAGTCCAAGGCTGAGCGAGTGCTGCTCTGCATCAACGGCTTCATGACGCAGGGTGCCGACCCGAGCCGCAATTGGGCGGCCTGGGCACCGAGCGACGACCCACGCGCAGTTCTCTACTCGGTGCAGTGGGAGGCTGGAGATGTCGGTGCGTGGAACGAGTTTTGTGCGCACGCCAACGATAACCTCAAGGGTGAGTCGCCTGCGCACGGCCTGCTGACCCACTTCACGGGGAATCCGTGGCACAAGGCGCAGGACAAAGCAGAGCAAGTGGGTATCCTGCTCGCTCAGGTGCTGGCGACACGACCAGCATTCTGCCGAGGCCGCAAAGTGACACTGATGGGTCATTCACTGGGCGGTGCTGTCATCTACAGTACTCTCCAAGAGCTCGGGCGACTGCGTAACGACGGCAAGCTGAGCGACTCACACGAGCCGCTCATCCACAGCGCGCTATTGTTCGCGGCAGCATTCGTGCCGAGCAAAGAGGGCCTCCAGTGCATGAAACAGGAGACGTCGCCAAGCGGCCAGATCATTAATGTCTTTTCGCAGCGTGACGACGTGCTGGGCAAGCTCTTCTGGGCGATTCAGCTCACCGGCAACGCCAACATTGCTGCTGGCTGCGCGCCCATCGACTGTGAGGGCATCACGAACATTGAGGTGTCGGATCTGGTGCCTCCACGGATGCCCAACCAGTTTGGCCACAGCTACGGCCAGCACATGGACCAGATCCGCGCTCGCTTGCTGCCGCACTTGAGATAACGATCATGCATGTGCTATTGATGTACCTAGTTCTTATGAGACTGATTGCACTCCGTTAGAAAAGCCCCTTGCCACTCTTCTTGTTGAAAAGGTCTTTAAAACCACTCGTGTTGCGGGCGTGTTCGTCGTACTGCTTCTTGGCCGCTGCGACGGCCTTGAGCTCGTTGCGCACGGCGATATTTTTAGGCTCGGTGGTCGCCAACCCCATGAGAATCGCGTGCGCACGGTCGAAGTCCTTGAGCTGCGCGAGGGCCTGCGCCTTACGGAAGAGCGCCTTGCTGTGTGTGGCATCCACTGCGAGCACTTTCTCGCAGTTCTCGAGTGCGCGCTCAGGGTTCGTACCCATCTTCACGTAGCAGAACGCCGTGTTGGACCAGCTCGCGATCTTGAGCGCCTGGATCGCGTCGCCTTCCTCAGGTGTGGCGTTCATGTTCGCACTGCGAGTGGCGTACTGCGCCATCGCGTCGCCCTGCGTGGAGATGCCGTTCACGTACGCGAACACGAGCGCGTAGCTGCGGATCGCCTTGGAGAACTCGCCGCGCTTGAAGCGCAGGTTGGCCTGCAGCTTGAGCTTCTCCGCCTGCTCGATCTTCTCCGCCACCGTCAGCAGCCCCATCTGCGGCTTCCACGCCAGCAGCACCGCCTCCTCCTCCGTCAAATCCGCCGCCGTCGTGGCAGTCGTCGCGCTCATTCTCTCTGTATGAGTGTGTCTGTGAAGTGGGTGGGTTGTGTTTCTGGATCCGCACCATCGAAGAGCTCCTCGATCATTGATGGCCATCTCAGAAAGGCGGACCCTCCGTTGATTGGCTATAATGACCATATTTCAGCCAATCACCGGAGCCCATGTGACGCGTGTGCAGTACTGTCTTTCTCGTAGAAAGTACGACGTGGCGTAGCATCTTGCCTCTCTTGGATCGCATTGCTGCTGGTGGGAAGAGATCTTGCGGCACCAAGCAGCGTCTCCACACACCAACGAGCCGCACAGGCGACGAGCAGCTACACAGACCATGACGTCCAAGGTGCTGTACGTGGAGCAGCTGCCGTCGCACTGGACGGAGGACCGCCTGCGCCAGGAGCTCGCGCCGTTCGGCGACGTCCGCAAGATCGTGCTGCTGCGCAAGCGCAACGCCATCTACGCCGGCTACAACCCGTCCACGCTCGAGCCCATCCGCGCCACGACCATCCAGGCGCTGGTCGAGGCCGTCGATGTAGACGCGGCGGCGCTGATGCTGCAGCGCCTGGAGGAGACGCCGCTGGTGGTGGACGACGGCGCGCGCACGGTCACGGCCAGCTACTCCAAGAACCAGGAGCTCCGCGAGCGCCACGCCGTGAACAGCGACCGCCAGCTGCACGCGCTGCACCACCACAACACGGGCGAAAGCAACCGCATCCTGCTGGTCACGGTGCAGAACCCGACGTACCCCATCACGACGGATCTCATGCACGGCGTGTTCCACACGTATGGCACAGTGGAGAAAGTGGTCATCTTTGTAAAGCCTGTCGGCCTTCAGGTACGTAGCGATACGCGCTCTGTGGATGTGGCACATGGCTCACGATGCGCTTGTGAACACAGTGTCTCGTGCAATTTGCGACGCTGGATGAAGCCATCGCTGCCAAGCACGCGCTGAACGGACTGTCGGTCTTCCCCGATTGCTGTGGGCTCGTCATTCACTTCTCCAACCTACCGGTGCGTCTATGTCTTCTCTGGGTCTGTGCTTAAGTCATGGTCGAGTTCTGAAGCCGCTACTCCCTCACTAGCAAGAGCTGATCGTCAAGGAGAACGGACTCCGCACCAAAGACTTCACGAATCTTTCTCTACCACCTCCTCCAAATGACTCGGCCGTCAACTCGGGCAACGACATGCTCGCTCCAGCACCAATCTACGGCTACGCAGCGCCTGTGGCTGCTGTCTCCTCCGCCAGTTTGCTAGCCAGCGGTCATCAGCCTCACCACCACCTCCACACTCCTCAAATGCATCACCAAGGCATGCTCCACCACCCTCACCACGCGATGCCGCATCCGCACCATATACCGCACCACAACCATGGCCACGGCCACCCTCACATCCACCCTACTATGCTCGTGCAGCAACCACCACCCATCGTTCCCGGTGTCGGCCGTGAAGTCGCGTCACCCGTGCTGCTAGTGTGCAACTTGCGTGAATCTGTGACGTGTGACCACCTCTTCAACCTGTTTTCATGCTACGGAAACGTCGTGCGTGTCAAGAAGTTGGCGGCGAAGTCGGACCACGCGCTGGTGCAATTCTCCAACCAGCTCGCGGCCCAGTCGGCTCTCGTGCATCTCCGAGGCTTCACGCTACTCAGCCGCTCCCTCGAGATCAGCTACTCGAAGCACGCGTATATTGCCATCCGACCGGCAAACGGCGTCGGTGGAGCGACGCCAAGCACACCAACAAAGCCAGCTACGCCAACCTCACCGACAGCGGATACGACTGAGCCGACAGCTGAAGCGGATGCAGTGGACGTGTCCGCGGCAACGCTAAGCTCTGAGGATCATTCGCTGATGAAGGAATTCGGCCACAGCGTCAACCGCTTCACAGGCAAGTACGCAAACGGCACGAAGCACATCTACAGCCCCACCAAGATCATCCACGTTTCGAATCTGGATGAGACCGTAACGGCCGAGGTGAGTGGCCTGAAAGGCTCCCTCGAAATCCACGAGCGTATACTAACCAAGCTGTCATACCACGCAGCAACTGCGAGAACACTTATCAAGCTTCCAAGGAGGAGAGCACTGCAAAGTGAAGCTGTTCACCAACACGAATGGCCACACGCAGGCGTTGGCCGAGGTACGCAAGGACTTTCTTCTGAGGATTGGTCTGCCGCCTTTCTCAGTGCGGCCTTTCTCGCCGACGAGTACTGACAGTTGGTCCTATCGTTTTTCTGTGCTTGATGCTCGCAGTTTCCAACCGTGGACGCAGCGACCACTGTGCTCGCACAGGCACACAACGTATCGCTGGCCTCGCGCCGGTTAAAGCTCGCATTCTCCCGCAAGACGCTCCACAACTGAGATCATGCGCGAAGGCTCGACGCATTTCGAACGTACCGTATCAACTACACTGCGGAGTACACCTGTTGTTAACTATTCCACCCTATCAACCCCATGTTCTTAACCACCCATCCGCCATGTCACTCTAACGAGGGAACTGACTGCTCCCAATAGAGCGCCGTCCCTTGGCGCGCATTTTGGCGCGCCATATTCGCCCCAGCGGCCATCGACTAGGAGGCGCGGGACGCGAGACGCGCGAAGGCAGCGAACGCGACGACGCAGTGCGCCACTCGGAGGGACTTTCGCGCGGACAGCGATGGTGCGTTGGGAAGAGGAAGCGCCAGGCTACGTGTACAAGGCGGTATCGGTGTCTGATGAGTCGTATTCGTGGTGTTTGTAGAGCAAGAAGCCGGCGGCCAAGCAGGTGTCGATCGCCGCGTTCTTCTCGCCCCAGGCGGCGAAGAACGCCGCCCCTGCGTCGCCTGTACGGCCCAGGGCGGCGCAGCAGACGCCAGCAGAGGACAAGCCGAGCAGCGTGTTCAAAACGCCGTCGCCGGCGAAGGAAACGGTGGGGAAACGTAAGCGCCAGCCCCCGCGGAAGGACGGCGCGAAGCCCCGCGCGAAGAAGAAGCTACTGGCGAGTACGGGGGAAGAGGAAGAGGAGAAGAAGGAGGAGGAAGAGGAGGAGGAGAGCGTCGTGGATCTCACGGCGTCGTCTGCGGAGAAGAAACGTGCCAAGCCGGTGAAGAAGAAGGCGGAGAAGAAGCCGCCGGCCAAGCGGAAGGCGGCTGCAGCGCCCAAGGCGAAGGCCAAGGCGAAGGGCAAGGCCGTGGAAGTGGTGCGGTATGGCGTGAGTCCCCACGAGCGGACGGGCGACGACGACGACGACCTCTCGGATGACGAGGACGCGGAGGAGCCCAAGGGCGTGGAGGAGCGGACGGAGGCGGAGGAGAAGCAAGCTGCTATTCCAGAGAAGGAGGAAGCGGAGGAGGAGCTGATCGAGATGGAGCCGATCGCGACACCCGAGCCACCCAAGCCGCGCAAGGCGCCGGCCTCTGCCAAGGCGAAGAAGACGACGAAAGCCCAGGCAGCAGTGGCGTCGCTGTCGTCGTCTACGACTCCCGTGTCGTCCCCTCAGAAGCCCTCGCCAGTCGTGGCGGAGCCGGTGGATCCGGTGGTACGTGCTCGGATCGCCAGCTACCAACAGAAGATCGACGAGCTCACGCGGCTTTGCGACCGCCTCTCCCACTCACGTGCCTCGGACGACGCCGTGCTACAGGAGATCTACGGCCTGGGACTGGATGTGGAGCTGGACGCAGCTGCGGCTAGTGACGACGAGCGTGACGCGTGGCAGCAGCTGGGCGAGTCGTCCGCCAGCGAACTGCCTGCGACGCTCAAGCGATTCGTGGCTCGAGCGACGCAGAGCCGCAGCGACAGCCTCACGCAGCTCGTTGCTCGCATCGCACACACACTCGGAAACGACTCAAACGCTTCGTCGAACCAGACACTGGCGCTGGAGATGGAGATCAAGATGCTCGCGCAGCGGACGTCGTACGGTGCACGCCAAGCCAAGGCTAATCTGTACGAAGACACAACGCCAGAGGCGCTGTGGTGTTGGGAGGTAAACAACGTGGATCTGTATTTTGAGGATGACGCGCAGAAGACGATCAAGCGGCTCCGGAAGCAACGCAAGCGCACGGGCACGCAGCTTAAGTCACTGAGCCGCGTCGTGCAGTTGCTGCATAGCACACCTACGATCGACGAGGCCAAGGTGAGTCAGGAAGAAGTCAAGATCGGCAAGTTTGTGTCGCAGGTCGAGTCTGAGCTCCAGAAAGCGCGTGACAAGGAGAAGAAGGAAAACGAGAAAGTACGCAAAGAGCAGGAGAAGGCCCAGGCACTGGAGGAAAAGAAGCGCGTGGAGCACGAGAAGCTGGTCGCAAAGGAAGAGGAGAAGCGCAAGAAGGAGATTGAGGCCGAAGCCGAAAAGCTGCTCGCTGAGAAGCGGAAGAAGTCGCTCGTGTCGTACTTCCGATCAATCGACACAGTTCCTGAACCAGGAGTAACTGGAGGAGCTGCCTCTGCCGGAGCCGCTGGGGTTGCTACAACTGGTGCTGCCGCTGTTTTGGCTGTACCGGTAGGTGCTGGTGGTCGCCTCACTCTGAATGGAGCTGCTGGTGAAGAGCAGCGAGCGAAGATGGCGCGTATGGACCAAGAGGTGCCCTTCTTGGTCAAGGAAGCATCAGTGGTCGAGGACCTCACGCCTCGATCTCCATCGCGATCGGGTGCCTCACTCTTTCAACGAAGACGAGCGATTGTTACTGCACGAGTCGGCCACTGGAGCTCACGCCAACACCGAGACCCGAAGCTGGGGGTGGTCAAGATGCTCCAATTTCACGAGAACTACCGTCCGGCGTACAACGGCACGTTCAGCAAGCGAAGCTCAGTCTTCCGCCGTGGTCGCAGGCCATTTGCACAGTACGCCAAGTTTGACTATACTGTCGACAGCGAAGAAGAATGGGAGGAAGAGGAGCCAGGTGAGAGTCTCTCGGGTGTGGATAGCGACATGGACGGAGAAGACGACGACGACCAGCTCGACTATGGTGATGACTGGCTGGCATATGAGGACGAAGTCGAGTACGTAGACGGCGAGCAGCACGATGACGAGGACGTAGTGATGGACGACGACGCGGACGGAGATGACGAGGGCGCGAGCAGTCAGGCAGTGGCGGCATCTCGAAAGCGACGACGAAAACGTGTGGCCGCCGAAAACAAAAAGCAAAAGCTGACAAAATTGGTGCCTGAAGTCCGCGGGCCCTTTGTGTGCTCGGAAGAGAGTGGGTGCGATCACTTGGCCAGCTTAGCGGGTGAGCTACTGGAGGACGTACCAGAGTTTGTCTCGCCACTCATGAAGCGCGCAGAAGCAAGGGAGGAGGCAGCTGCTGCAGCGGCCATGGTTGCTGCCCAGCAGCAACAGCTCAGCCCAGCACGCGACTCATCGACGCCAGTAGTGGCAGCGCCTGCAGCAACGACTCTCGTGGTGAAGAAGAAGGTCAAGACACCGAAGAAGACGAGTACGTCCGCGTCGAGTGACCAGGTAGCTGCGGCAGCTGCGGCAGCAACTGGTGCGGCTCCCACGACCCACAAACCGCCCGTGAAGCGCAAGATTTCTCCGCAGCTACTGACGGCTTCATCCAATGGAGGCAATGACGCACCAGCCAAGCCCAAGGCCGCCAAGAAGACAGCCGACGCCACTGCGTCCCAGCCAGCAGCATCAGTGCCCAAGGCGTCTCCCGTGAAGAGCGGTATCACTGGCTGGCTCAAGACACCTGCCAGCAGCAGCACTCCAAGCACCACTGATAGCACGCCTGCCTCCACGTCGTCTGCACCGACTGAGGCGTCTACGAGCGCGACAACGCCGCCTGTGAAAGCCCCCGTGGAAATTTAGGACCTCACCGTACGTACCAACGACCAAGTGTGGCGTCATGTTGCCGAAATTTAATATCATTCGCCCTGCCTAACTGTCGCTGTCTCTCTCCCGCGGTCGTCTCGCTCGCAACCCACCCGCCACCGTAGCGTCCGCGTCCAGCTTCTTGGCTCGCTTACGTGCGTTGTGCGTGAACACCGCTTCCGCCACGCCGAACACCGTCTGCCTGCCGCTCGCAAACGCCTGTGCGCGTCGCAGCAACGGTCTCACCTCCACGGGTACGGTCTCTGCTTTGTCGTCTTCATCAGCTACGAACTTCTCGGCTTGCTGCAAGAGCGTCCTGGCGCGGCGGTCGGGTCGAGCGATCACTGCGGCAGCAGCTCGTACGAACTTCTGCTCTTCGCTCGTGAGAGCGTTGGCCGTGCGGTAGCTGGATGCCGTCAAGAGCGATCGCTGCGAGCTCATGTGCCTGGCATGCTCTTCGGTCTCTCGTTGCTCTCTTTGCCAGCCCCAGATGCGCATCCAGACGACTGTGACGGCGCCGATAGCGAGCCAGCCCATGTACACGATGTTGTTCGAGGAGGCGCTCGTGGCGTCCGTGCTGACTCGGTAGATGGCACATGCTGCTGACCAGCCTGACGCCGCGTAGATGCCTCCCTTGATTAACTGAACGTACCACAACGAAGCCCCCTTCTCTTTTAAGATCAGCACGAGCAACAGCGCGTTGCCTGCCAGAGCGACACTAGCGAGTAGCGTCGTGTCGAAGGGGAACAAGGCCCGTGCCGTGGCTGCCACGGCCTTGACGAGCTGGCTGAAGAGCAACACGACGGGTGCGTATTTGATGTCGAGCACTTCTTGCTGGAAGAGCACTTGGTTCATGCCCTGGGACAGCAGACCGATGGGCAGGAAGAACGTCACACCCCAGAAACCCAGCAGCGCGAGCGGCGCGTGGGTGGCTGTCCAGCATGGAATGCTTTGGTGGTTCAAGAGGAACGGCGCCGGCGGAGGCGTCGTGGCCGTGCACTTCTGGAACAGCGAGCCGCGGGGACCGTTGCAGTCGACGCACGAAAGGAACGAGAAGAACGTGGCGACGAGGCCCATGTACAGCGTGCCGTTGAGCACGCCTGGGAGGTCCTTGGTGACCACGCGGTTGAGGAAAGGGTTGCTCTCCTGGAACTTGTTGGCGCACTTAAGCAGTAGAAACCACACGAGCAGGGCTGCCGCACACAACGCGGCCTTCAGTTCCACTTGCTGGATGCCGATCTGCGTGATGCCCACCTTACCCAGCCACGTGAGCAGCTTGGGCAGTTGGTCGGTCTCGTTCCAGTTGAATTTCGGATCAAACGTGATGGAGTTGAGCTGCACGATCTCCACGAGCATGGTGACGATCGCAATGACGTTCGGATAGTACTTGCCCAGGGGCTGCAGCCGCAGTCGATTGCGCTCTTGCAGCACGAAGTGTTCTACAAAAGAATAGTAGGGAAGCAAGGACAGGGCATCGACAGTTAATCAATCACAGCACACAGTACGATGATATCGACGTGTACGTACTCTGAGTGATGCTGTGGATGGACGCTGCACAAAGCGCGAGCGTGGTCCCGACAAGCACGTACGTGAGGTAGGTCATGATGTCGTTTCGCTTGGTCGAGCTGGCGATCGTTGTCAGGCAAGGGCCGAGAAATGCTAACAGTACGCTCAGCATCGTGCCGCCCGAGCCGTAAAGTTTCCACTGCCATATCGGCAGGCCAAGCGAGCCGCTCTCGGGCATCCACACACGCACGAACTCATCCAGCGCCTTGCGGAGATGCGTGGACACAAAGTAATCCTTCCGCTCTGTAGACGATGCGAAAGCACGCGCCAAGACCGGGTTAGTCAGGTCACTCTCCAGCTCTTCCTGTCGCCAGAACGCCAGTAGCAGCAGAACCAAGGCCACTCTGCGCTTGATGAAACGCCACGCGTCAATCGCTTTAGTCACGGCCGCTGGTGGAGTCGCGTATCGCCACCGTGTGGGTAATATTCGCCACAGAAGACGTGTCACTCGAGATCCTTGCTGCTGTTTGTGTCTGCGCTGGCGTAGTTTCCGCTTCAGCGCTGCCACCAGCTTTTCATCTGAGAGCGGATCGTCGTTTGCGCTTTTGACCACGATAGCGCTGACGGTCTCCGTGGCCAACATTGCGAAGGGGTCGTGCCCAGCAGAGTTGTCATTGGCAAGAGCGATGCGACGGTTCTTCTGGCGCTCTGCGCTCGCTGCTGCAGGCTGGCGAGAGATCTCCGACAGCGTGTCAAGCACACTGCTTTTGATGAAGAGAGCTCCACTTGTCAGCGTCTCAGTTATCACGGCGAATCCACTTGCTGCTGGCTTGGCTCTCTCTTCGTCAGGTAGCTTCAGCGCCATGCCGTCGTGGGCCAGAGCATGAGCCAGTGGCCCAGCAACGTGCTGAGTTGGCGTGTTGCGCGTTCGATCTCGTCGCCTTAGTGCGTCGTACACGGAGAACAGCCGAGCGCGTCGTACTGGAGCGAGTAAAAGTTGCCACAGCGACTGCTTCACAGGACGTTGAACTACGACTCGTAAATGGATGCCCAGGTCGGAAGTGTCGACTATCGTCTGGAGCTCGGCGAGCAGAGCCGCGAACTTGGGAAGCGTACCCGATGCATCGTCACTGTTGGCTTCGTCTCGATTCAAGCATTTACCGTGGAGTTCAGCCAGTGCCTTCTCCAGCTCAGCTGCCGACATACTCTTCACAGTCGCCACGTCGCAGGAGAGAGCCTCTGCAAAGGCTTGGACGACGCGTGCAGCGATTCCCTCGAAGTTGAGCAGTGCGATTTGCTTCTTGATGCCGCTGAACGCAATGCCATAGTGATCCAAGAGCGACTCCAGTCCAGTGAACGGCACTGTTGACACGAGCAGCATGGAAGCATCGATCCCCAGAGATGAGGCGACACTGCGCTCGTTCTCGTCTAGCCGTATGTCCACATTCTCGCCACCACCATCATCGTCGCCGATAGAGCTATCGTCCGGGTTTCCTACTGGGATAGACAAGCGCTTCGAAGGATTCACGGGGTCCATGGGACTCTCATTGGTGGGGTTTTGATTGGCGTTGCGGGTACTTGAGTCAAGAAGGCGACCGAGTGACTTGGCCAACGCCTGCAGCTTCAGCATCCGCGCTCTGAAAAGAGGGCCTGGGTGCTGAACAACTTGCCTGAACGCGTCCGCGTACCTGCTAATCTTTACCCAGAGACTCTCGGACTCCTCTGTACCAGCCATGTAGGATGCAATGGTCTGCCCACTTACACCAAACACTCGTCGCCACGCATACTCGGCTGCAACGATGCCCCGTTGCACTCTGTTCACTGCGTCACGTCCCGAGAGTGCAAGCGCGATAGCCCCACTCACCTTGTCTTTTGTCTGGGTGTACTGAGTGAGAAGTTGCTCAGCGTGCTCGGCGACACTCACCCCAAGCGACGTCACACCACGTAATTCGTGCTTACTTGCCAGTCGCCTGAGCAACCGCTCCATGTTGTTCAGCGTCACGGCGACCGTCTCTTCTCTTGATTGCACAGCCTCCATCTTCAGCATGAAGGCAGGGAAGTCGTGAACCATCAGCGAGTGCATCTGACGGAATATCTCCTCGTAGTAAGTGGGGTCCAGTTCCTGAAACCCACAGCACAGGAGCCCTCCGAGCTCTTCTAGCAGCGTTAGCCATTGGAGAATCACTCGAGACGCGTCATCACGATGGGACTGATCTTCCACTGTTGCTAGCGCGTCGATAAATGTGTCGTACGCCACAACAAGTATCATGTGAAAGCCTGTGGCCACGCGAGCACTGCTCTCAGCCACTTTGATTCGGCTTGTGAGAGTTTTCTTGCGATTCTCACTTAGCGTCTGCGCTAGCAGAGTGTGGTCGGCCACAAACCGCAGCACATCGCGCAGCTCGTGAACGACATCGCTCGGCACAGAACTGAACGCTGTGTTGGAGCGAGTAGAATTGGTCTTTGATGCTGCCAAACCCATGCGTTGTGTCTCGAGGAAATCCGAGTCGAAAGGGAGAAACACGTTGCGGCACTTCAGAGGGATCACGCCTGTGCGAACACCGGCGGAGATCGCGGCCGAGAAGGTCCGCGCGACGACGTTTAGCTCACTGTAGAAGTCCCAGCGCGTCAGCTGAATGCAGCGACACATGCCTTTTGCGTAGTCATCCACGAGTCGAATCGGCTCCACTGGGGAAGATGTGAAGTCAGCTGAAGCAAAGAGCACGCTTTCGAAGGCCCCACGAGACGCCGGCCACTTTTCGATCCACGCACGAATCACAATAGCAGCCAGCCGCTCATAGCTGCTACTGCTGCCGACAGGATATGATCTCAGGTGCTTGCTGTTGGCTGCTGCTCTGGCGAGAAATAGTAACAGAGTTTCGACTAGAGACAGTGTCTGATGCTCAGGTGATGGTCTGGTGATCAGTAGCGTCAGGGTTTCGGTGCCACTGGGCCTTTCACTCTGCTGAAGTGATGCATTCACGGTCCTCTCGCATAGAAAAGAGCTGGCAAGCACCAGGTTCTGTGCGGCCGCTCCAAACTTCACGAAGGACCCATCGCTGAGGTCGCCGAGAACATGAAACGCGATCTTTCCGAAGAACAACATGCCGCCATGCCGCAGGAACTTGTCTGCTGCGGTCGGCACGCGTGCGATCTTCGCGACGACACGAGCAGCGAGCTGGAGCGTCTCTGCCTGGCGATCAGCAATTGAGCTGGGAAGGTCGTCCAGCATTTTTGTCATTGTCGCGAGTGCGTGCGTACGTGCGAAGACCTCACAGTGCAAACGATTGACTCTCACAGCCATCGCCACCAGTGAGAGGAAGTTTGCCGATGCATTACGGTGAGGGTAGACGTGGCTGGCTAGGCGTACGAGCACGTCGCCGTTTTCAAAGAAGAGCGCGTTCAAGCAGTTCTCTGTGAGTGAGTCGGACTCGAGCGTCGCAAGCCACTCCATCAGCGATGCAAGAAACGTCGGTCCAGTCACAGCAGCCGTCTCCTGGACGCCCGAGAGGGCGGTCAACGGGCTCTTGAGAAAAGTGGCAGATCGCATGCGGCGAACCAGTGTTAGGAGTGGCTCCCAGCTGGATCGGAAGTGAGCAACGCTACTGCGGTTGGTCCAGAACCACGCAGTGAGTGCGTTGAGCGGGGAGAGATCAAGCCGACCGTTGAGTCGCTGATTAGCTTCCATTGCTGCTATGATATGGCGATCGAGCTGGAGCTGTGGGCTCGAGAAAATGCTTGCGCTCTTGCTAAGCTCAGTGATGATCGCAAGCGCGTCTGCATAGACTTGCGCTGGTACACTCGGATCAACGAGTAGACGGCCAAGTACTCCACGAGAGCTTGTAGCAACTGAAGAGTAGGAGTGACTTAGGGTGAAGCTCACACTGGCGTTCTCAGGCGGTGGCGGTTGAAGAAGCTCGTTGTGAGAGACCTTCGAAGGACCACTTCGCGTTTTGAGCACCAGCTTCTGTATAGCCTGGCTGGACTGTGACAGAACCACGATGTCGCACGACACGACTGCGGCGTCGTCTTCTAAGAGGAACACATAGCGTAGTCGTCTCCTGTCGCTACGCAACTTTCCGCGCTGCCGGAACTCACGCAAACATACTCCTTGTCTATCACGGACGAAGATGTGAAATAGAACGGAGACTGCCACTGCAGCAGGCACGAATCCCTCAGCTGAATTGGAAGAAGACGCGTACTCTGCCGACAAAGTCACGGTGTGGTCGACACGCTCAGGGCCACTCTTACGTCGAGCCCCGTCAGTGTCGATTTCCACGGATTCAGACATGCCATCTTCTGCATGGAACAGAGCTTTTGCGGTTACCATGAGCATATTATGGAGCTGCTCGGCGTGCCGCTTGCGATGTCGTCCTTCTCCGTTTCCATCACCGAAGACGCCTGGCGATTTTGTCACCAGTTGTCTAATAATTGCAGTTGCCGATGTTCTCAACGGCTTGAAGCGAGGCTGATCAAGCCACGAAACAATCTGCTGTAGCAACAGCGAGCTTGCGGATTCTGCAACGAGGAGCCTGATAGGATCAGCTCGTAGTAACTCCCTCAGAAGTCGCACGACGACAAAGCGCTCCGAGTCACTCTCAGCTTGTTCGATCGCTCCAAGAAGTTTGGCAACAGGTTCAACAGTGAGAAAAAGGTCTGAAGAGAACTTCGTCAACTCGGAGGAGCACAGTGTAGTGAGCAGCTCCACCGAGAGAACGCGGAGACGACGGATCTCGTGGCCCTCGCTGCATCCCATCAGTAGCAATGCCTCACACAATGTCGTGTGCCGTTCTCTCGTGGCTTGACCAAGAAAAACTGCGTTGGCGCCAGTGTCGTCAGCGTCAGTCGTGAAAATCTGAGTGAACGACTGCGAGACCATGAACATAGCGACTTCTTCCGTGGCTTCGAGATGAGCTCGTGCGTCTTCCGAGCTCTGTAGTACGTCGATACGGCGAGAGTAGAAGAGTATCCACATTTCTAGCGCTGCGAACCGAGCTGGCAGCGCCTGGGCGACCATCGTTCGAGGGAGGACGGTGAGTAGCTCACGATCGTGTGCTCGCAAGTCGCTGAAGAAAGCTAATTGACGATACTGTCGATTGCCGAGCTGATCAGGTAAACGGGCAAGTGACCGCTGTGTCGATTGGAGCAGCGCTGCATCCCGCAGCACCCAGGCTGCAGCGGATGCAACCTCGGCATTAGATGACGCGACAGCGGCAAAGAGCTGGTCGAAGAGATCGAACTCATCCACCAGACCACGCACAAAGCTTTTGTCCCGGAGACACTTTCGCAACAGACAAAGCACCCAAGTGGCAGTATCCGCTGCGACAAACGTCAACGATACCGGGAAGATAGAAGACTCCGAGTTCCAGTCGACCGGTTGGACACACAGCGTCCGGCGAACACGAGTACCCGCACTCATGAAGAGCGCATGGGTAAGTTGGTCACACAGGGAGTGGACAACGCCTGCACAGGCTTTTGATCGCGACGTACGAGCTTGGACAAGCGGGGACGCTCGTCGTAATGACGTGGCCAGGGAGTACGAAACAAACGCAGCTCTCCGACGATCTTCCGTTGTTGAAGCCTGACGCAGCGGATCCGTGAGTGCACGCAGAATAGCTCCCTGAGCTGCAGTGCGGTCATGGGTATCGTTATCGGAAGAGAGTAGCAGACACACGCACCACAGTTCTCTCAGTAGAGCGTCGTTGATCTGAATCAGATCGGCCAGCAGCTCCAGCGCAAGTGTTTTGGTGGACGTTAAAGCTTGTGTTTCTTGCTGCAGCGTCACGACGCAGTGAAGGATCATCGGTTTCCAGACAGAGAACTCGAGGAGTTGCAGTGCGTCGTGGCGAATAGAGTGGCGTATCACCATAACAGCAAAAACGAGGAACGCGCGATTCGTTTCACTTGCGTAGAAACCTTCTCCGTGGTCACCTATGTATGTCAGGACGAAGATCCATCGGTCAGGAATTCGCCGTTTCTGGATCCGATCAATCATACCCGCCTCGATGCTCAATTCCCCCAAGATCTCACACTGGGACTGAATCTCTGCACGGCTTCCACACTCCCAACTGCTTGATGCCCAGCCGAGATAGTTCACCAAGTCATAATGCCTTGACTGCATCAGCTCCAGTAGTGGGGCTCGCATCGTAGAGCTCCTCAGCATACAGACAGCAAGCCGTTGGCTAGTATGATTGTCGTGAATAAATGCGTGGGTCCCGCAGATTTGACGCGAGATGAAGCGAGCACTTTCGTGGATGTGAGGTGCACAGGATAACTCAACAACGGCCATGTCCATTTCCTCTGCGTCGCCGACACACTGCTTGAGCATGAGCTCGAGGAACTTTGAGCTCATACTGATGGGTAGAGGCTCCATGTAGAACCCGGTAGTAAGCCAGAGTGAGGCAACCCGACTCTGTATCGCATCCTTGTCAACCTGCAGTCCAAGCGCGATACTGATACCGAGAAGAACTTGAATGCCAAGCGCGACGGTCACTTCTTCGCAAGCTGTATGCATGACAGCATGGGTTGATGAAGCAACAAACTGGGCGTTCCAGAGCCGACACGTGCGGCGAAACGCTCGCGCTGCCTCGTGTAGCACGCGGAGTTGTTTGGCCTTCAGCAGTGCACTAAAAGCGCTCAGCCCGCAGTAGTGGAACTCACATTTTTGACCGTAGTGTGTACTCCACGTGAGAGCTACGTCTCGGATCTCCATCCACGCGTCCTCCGATAACCAATATTTCACTCGACCTCGCTCGAGGATTGACACCAGAGTGGGTAGAACGCGAACGAGACCTCTCTGATGAAGCGCTGGGCGCGTCGATAAGGTAGTCATCTCGCTGCATAATGTGCGAACAAAACTGCCACCACGAAGGAGCTGTGGCTGAAGAAGCCACTCCACACAGAGAGCGGAGCCTAGCTCGTCGTCGATGGCCAAAGCCTGTAGCAGCACTGCTTCAATGATGTCGTTCGGGGCTCCACGCCCTCCGCTGAGGCGACGTCGAATCGAGCGATTCCAGAATGCGAATGCCGCCTGAAGACTTTGGCGGTCTATGTCAAGCTTGATCAACGAACGCATGCACTGCCAAAAGGCTTCACCTGCATCACTTTTGTCAAGCAGCGTCTGCATTGTGATGGGGTCGCTGTGCCACAACACATCGAATAGCCGCACGGCTTCGATGGCCACTGAACGGGTTCCTTCATCAATCTTGATCGCTCCAGATAGACGAGTCATCGCAGCCGCAGCAGCAAACATGGCTTCGGCGAACGGACCGTGCAGTACCAAGGCTCGGCAGCAGGCCATCAGAGAAGCCAACAGAGCATCGTGCTCGTCCAAAGGATGGCAAATCTTGCTGACCATGGCTTGGATAAAACCGCCTGTGCCTTGGAGTGTGGTGGTCACAACAGCAGCCGACTGCCGTGCTACTCCGGCGACCGTTGTTAGGAAGTTGAGGCAGGTGATCGCGAGCTCAGGGCCTTTTGAATGGATCGCCAATGCTGCTACTTGGGTAACAAAAGGTGGCCCACCTTGCTTGGTACACGCGATCGCGTCCACAGCGCTGTTCGTTGCCAGCGCTGTGAGCAGATGAATCGTCTGTGCGAGCCATAAACGAGTTGAGTGATGCTTTCGATGATCCAACAGATTAGAGCACGTACCTCAAGCTTAAGTTGATCTGGAGTATTAGTATCAGCCAAAAAGCGGGCGGCCATGTCGACAAATGCTGCCTTTCTCAGTGCACGACGCCAGCTTTTGTCGGTATGCCGGAGATGCTGAGTGATCATGATGACGACGCGGAGAAGTCGCTGAGTATGTTTGCGAGCCGAGAGGATCAAACCGTTGGAGTGTCGAACTGTCAGTAGTCTCACGGCCAACGGCAGTCCAGTGCGGGTCAGTGTCGCTAACTGTTCGTCACGTAGCAGCCATTGGCGCTGCATGCTCGCATCTGCGATCACTCGTTGCAACGTGGCCATAAACAATGAGTCAATTCCAAGCTCAAGCATGGCGTCTGTGGTCTGGTCCCATCGTCGAGTGCTGAAAATCTTCCAATCCACGCACGCAGCAGTGCTCTCGTCGATAGACTCTCGTGTGTGGGGTGCGTTCGTCGTCAGTAATTCGAACGTTGAAGCGACGACTGCTTCTCGGAGATCCACGCTGGATTCTGGTTGACTCACAGCTACACGAGTGATGGCTGATAGCAAGCCCAAGACGTTTACCATCGTACCGTGCTTCTTGAGAACACCTTCGTGAAGTCTGGATAGCGTAGCTAGAAGTGTTCGACAAGATAGCTCCAGCGCGTTGTCATTACCAACATGGTGCTTTCGCCACGCGACCACAACGAGCCACGCAAGTCGAATTGAGAGATCCAAAGCCTTCGACGTGTGTTGAAATGCATCAGCACACACGTCACTCGCTCTCGCGACCATATCACCAACTTGGTGGAGAGTGCTTGGCAGGACGGCTCTCACATGTGGCAATGGACGCTCCACCAAGAGCTCGACAACAAGACACAAGTAATGGAGGAGACTGTCGAACAGCAAACTGGTGGGGTGCGTCACGCTTGCATGATTGCATATGCCCTTGAGAGCTTCTGGAAATAGCGGTTGTTCCGTCTTCATCATGGCGAGAACAGGAGATGAACAGAGAAGTGATAAAAATCGTAGGCAAGCCATTGGGAGCTTGAGAACGGAGAACGCCTGCCAGCGTAAGGGAGTCTTGGTAGCTTCTGCTTGCACGGGAGATTGCTGAATCCACCTGAAACATTGAGAGGCGACTTCGACGGAAAGCCACGGCATTTCTTCGAGCGAAACCCCGCTCACTTCGGCCGTTTCGACGATACCACTCAAAAGATCGATGTAAGCCGCCACTAGGTGAAGCTGATCGCACTCAATTGACTCACCCAGCGAGTTGATGGAGGTGGTGATTGCAATAAGATGCGTGTGGAGAGTACGAAGCTTTTCGCCGTGGGATTGTAGAAGACTTGGCTTGGAAAACGGTTCGTTCACGAGAGACGAAATCGCTCGAAGAGCTTGAAGTAGCTCGGTCCATACGCGGATGTGGACACTTTTAATAACATCGGATGGGCGATGCAGTAGATAGCGAAACGCGATTTCGGTAAAGCCGTGCTTCACGAAGTGACGCGCAGGTTGAGGAGTCGAAGATAAAGCTCGGATACAGCTGACCATGTACAGCAGCTCCTCTGTGCCTTTTGTCATTGATCCTGTGTGTGATGACGGATGCTCTTGAAAGCGCTGGAATATCCATCGGTGCCAGGTGACTCGTCGCTGCCCATCTTGCACAGTGCATGTTGCTGTAAGCCTTGAACCTGTAATCGTAGCTTCAGATGCGTGCGCTATCACTCGAAGAGCAAGCTACGAAGCGTCAGTCTCTGGGTTACCTGCCACGGTGCGAAAAGATAGAGTGTACATACCGAATGCTGCGCCGCAAATCCACTGAGACCGTCAAGAACGACACGAATTGTTAGCTGCAGTGTATCCTGCGACGTGGTGTCTTCGTGGTCTGGGTTCACCATCTTCATCATAGCGTTTTCCCTTACCACGTGCTGGCAGTAAGCGTCGATGAAGTGGAGGTAAGTCGTGACAAGGCTCGAGCCGCTACCCGCGAGTTGCGATTCTACATACAGCTCAGCAGTGACTTTTTGAACCACAACACGCATCGATTCTTGAAGAAATGCGTCGTGGAGTTCATCGTGGCAATGCGAGTCGTTGTCGAAAAACGATACCAATCGAAGCAGCCTTGCATAACACTGGGGCTTGCCGCTGTCCAAGAGATGGCTGAGAAGGCGAGTGACTTGAAGATGCAGAGGCGAATTTTTGCAATGAATGTGTACGCTCTGGGGGGATACGTCGACGAGATGTAACAGTACAAGCGAGAGTTCGTCGACGAGATCAGCTGAACGGGCGGCTTTGGACTCAGTCAAAATCGCGCTCAACACGGTCAGCAGGTCAGGGATGTGGACAACGATGTCTCTTGCTGGTGCACTACGCAGTATACTTCGAAGCAGTTGCAGCGGCAATTGCAGTCGACGACCCTCACGAACAGCATCTTGAAGCAGCAGCAATGTGGACTGCAGTGGAGCTGTGAAGAAGCCGCCTTCGTGAAGAGGATGATGGTTCAACTGGGTCGGGTGGGAACTGGTCGTAAAACACTTGCTCGACTTGCTGTTTGTCAAAGTTGGTATCAGCACACTGATCGCAGCATCCACCAGCGACGGATGCAGGTGAGACCGTGCTACTTCTGATAGTGTTGATATAACTCGATCGTTTGCTGCAATCGCCATCGAATACGACTGCGATTGATCCACAAGCGTCTTCATTAAAGCCAGTGACTGGAGTTGAAGAGTGACACGCAGTTGGCTGTTCGATCTTGGCCGACAGACCAGATCTTTTGTACCAGCGTCTTTGCCAAAGTGATCTTCGCAACGACGACGAACGAGTTCGAATTCAGATGGCTGGAGCTCCGACCGAAGCAGTTCTTCCGGTAGCGCGGCCGCGAGTACTTGAATATCCTCATGAAACCGAACCGTGCAAGTGGAGCTCCATGCACACCCGAACATGTCACCACGTAATATCTCTCCTTGCTTCGTCTTCACTACCTCCTCTTGGACACTTAGTAAGGTAGCTTCAAATCTGACACCTTCGGTGTAAACGAGGATCAACGGATCACCTCCTCGAACGCTCGTCAGTGTCATGAAAGTCGGCTCTAGCATTGCATAGGCGAGACACGCGATGCTATCTCGGCTCACGCCCTCCATGATCGGGGAGTTTGCGAGCAAACCCAGCGTATCATTCCACCGGTGATGTAGTCCAGCAGATGCTTCACTTGACGATATGTGCTTCGTAAACGTTACTCGTCTGAGTAGTTCAGCGCGATCTTCGACGAGAAACCGGCAGAGTCGATTTGCCAACGGAGTGGAATGACCAACCGATGTCGCTACACGGGAGTGATGAGACGCAATCTCCCTCGAAATACTGTGCCTGGCCACCATCGTAGAACCACCAACGTACCAGTCCTTCTGCATTTTGTAGAGCAGAACTGGTAACCCCTTTGCCTTTCGTGCTTCGATAGCTTGAGTAAAGACCTCGCTGGACTGAACGATGCTTGATTTCGTTTCACACATCCACAAAGGTGGCGAGTTGAAGGTTCCCACTCCAGAGAGGACCATGAAAGAGCCTTCTTCTGCCAATCGACTCTCCATAAACGAGACCGAGAGTCGAGCAAGGTCCGCCGTCTTCACGCTGGCAAAAACTGGGACCTGAACAAGGTGAGCCACCTCAACGACGTCTTTTCGACTCAGCACTGATAGACGGAGCCGAGTTAAGTGGTCTTCGATAGCATCTACCATCCACCAGTGGACTGCTTGTGACGATGACGTCCAATCTTCAAGTCGATATAAGACCTCGGTCGTTGAAGGATCCTTGTTCGTGAGAGTGGAAAGTAGTTCAACAGCCGCGAGCTGTGTGTGAATCTTAACCGAGAAGACTAGGCGTTGCACAGCGAGAAGCAGCCGCGGATCAGCTCGAAAGAATCGAACGGTGTTTGGGTGAACTTCGACGATCTTTCGAACCAGCCGGAGAATCCGTTCATTCAGGGTATGACGAGACCTGGACGCGGAGTCGTTGGCACTCACAGTCACTAGCAAGAGCTCCAGTAATGCGAACACGCTCTGGCAACTCAAATACTGGATCAACGTTTCAGGACTTGCGTCTGACAACATATCCAGAAGAGCCATGGCGAAACCTGTCGAGGACGATGTTACGTAAGGCTCCAGCACATGCAGTGACGAAGACGAATCGTCAGAACGGCGAACCACTCGAGCAGTTGGCACGGCGCGGTAATAGAATCCGGCTCGAGCTGCGTTCCAAAGCACATGTACCAGCGACGAGAAAGGCTTGGCATATCTTCCAGTCATGCGTGTATCCACGATCTCTCGTCCTTCAGTCTTCACTTGGGCGAATCGACGTGCCAATTGATTTGCATTTGACGTATCAATTGAGCACATGAGGAAGAGCAATTCGAATCCAACACCAGTGCTGCCGGACCGAGACGAAAAGACTTCGAGCATCGAGACAATGTCGCCGATAAGTAATGCCCCACAATACTCTGGGCTTGACCGAAGAATTTCGTTCACGAACTTGAGCAGTCTCTGCCGCCTCTCAAGAGACAACGTCGACAGACTGTCGCTTCCACCCACACGCCCCCACAGGACCAAAGCTGCAATGATACGGTTCATCGGTAATAGCTGGCTTCGTTGCTTTTGGTTGACGCGACTGGAGGCACAGTAGCGCCATAGAAGTTGCACAAGACGCCAGAGCTGGATGGAGCCCTGGAAAGTCAGGTCAGGTAGAAATGGTGCGTTCTGCTCGACGGTCGAGTTCACGTACTGAAGCGAAGGTTGATGCCTCATCGTGATCTCTGCCCCCTCACCTAGCGGGATCTCGTCAGTGTTTGCTGGCTGGATGGCTGTACGGAGCTTGGCGTTGGTGCAGGTATCGTTGGGGAGGTGATGCTTGAGCAAGAAATTAAGTAGTACCTCGAGAGGTTCATTTTCTTCGCCACTTGGCCACAATTGCATGCTGAGATCGCGTACTTCGCTGATGAGAATTCGGTATTCGGCCGAGTCGTCTTCCTCATCGAACGTCGCGACGATAGCCCGCCACACAGGAGTCATTGAGGTACGGGTCAAGCCGACGAGACTGGAGCCTGAAAATCCGAGCCCAGGAATATTTGGCGCCGCGGTCGAATGTGGTGGATGTGTCTGCGGTTTCCGGCGGATGAGGAAAAGGTGCGTGAGTACATCACACACGAGATGAAGCACCGCCCGGTCCGGGCGATCTTGACCGGATTCAGTTTTAAGCATCGCCACCACGACGCTCAGTAATGTGTCGTTTGGTAGCTGGTAGTCAAGGTTTCGCGCGAGAATCAAAAGGTTTGCTCGAACAACACGATCACTGACGTCAGTGAGCGCCTTCAGCTGGTGAGAACTCTTCTCTTTAAAGAGCAAATCTCGCGCAACTTTCCTGTATTCTGCGAGTCGAGCGATGAGAAACGATGCGGAGCGTTGACACCGAACGCCGCGCTCATCGTCGCTGTTTCAAGCACGACAACTGTTAGACCGAGACACTGTTCACATACGGGTTAGCGCACATCGTACCCTGCAAACCGTATGTGTGCGAATAGGGAAATGAGAAAATCTCGCTGCTTGAGAATGAAGTCAACAACACCTGTCACGATCATAGCGCACACGTCACGTCAGTAGGAGCTAAAACGTAGACGCGAATGGAAGTGGATGCTCACCTGTCACGGCGGCGCAGTGTCCAAGGATCATCAAAGCATTCACGGGGATATCCGCGAGTTTCTTCGCTACTTCCATCGAGTCCAGACTTCGTGCTCGCTCGATTAACCACATTATACTCCACCATCCACCATCGCTCCGTGCTGAACCTCCGAGGATGTCCATACGACAACGATGCGATCGCGAGAGAATCTGCAGCGTCTGAAGTGCGAGGTGAACGATACTGAACGCCTCCGAGCTGGTAGCCTCTACCATACGCTGGTTGGTGTCACCTAGACGAGTAAAGATCCGTCGAGATAGAAGGAATCTTGTGACAATCCTTGGTCCACCCGCTCGATCGAACATATCGCACGGATCACAATTGCTGCACCCAGCATGTGTGGAGCTACACATGCAACCAAAGCGCTCGGGTGCTGACTCAAGTGGCTCCAACAAGACCAACAGCAACCCCAGAAACTGCCGACAACAGCTCGTCAGTGTATTCCAGTGCGCTTGTCATATGCGTGAACTGGATTCGTACCTCTTCGTAGACTTCATCCGTGAATATCGAGACCACCACTTCATTATCAATCGACATCCGCAGTAGATGGCGTTCTTCTGGTAATGCCGCGCCAGGAGCTGTTGGCAAAGACATTGGCGCGTCATCCATAGGCAAGAGATCCAGCGTATGGCTGCTCACGACAGGAGAGCTCACGTTCTCGGCCGATGCCCGTGAAAAGGAACCGAGCACGCGCACGATTCCTCCCAAGCAGTCTGAACCAGATCGCGAGAGATAGTTGCGGATACCCGAGTGAGAAGACGCGAGAGCCCGCAGGGTCGCTCCAATATGCCAGGCTTCTCCATTGGTGAGCGAAGTGTTGAGAAGAGACACAATCGATTCTAATCGACCCTTCTTCGCGAAGTAGACGGCATTTGCTTTTTGGGTCGCAATCTCATAGAGGCAGTTGCAAATCTGGGAAATTCAACTGCAATCAGATCGGTGTCATCAACAGAATGGAACGTGTCGCTGCGTACCATGGGAAGCAAAAAGCCTTCGCCTTTGTGTGACGCGATTCCCACACACATAGCCTCGACCATGTTATCACCATCGATAAGCGTGACCAAGTCGAGCTGGATCACAAAGCCTACGAGCCGCTGGAGCACATTTGGTGCGTCGCTTTGTCTTGAAAACTCTCCGCAGAGTGAAGAAAATGCGGAGGACAGTGCGTCTTGACTCGTAGCTTCCTGGAATGCGTTCGCCAACGCGGATCGCTGGCTCGGATCCTCCATTTTTGCGAGGATATGAGCAAGGATCTCTACCGTTTGTTTCATCACGTCAAAGTTGCGTCGTCGAAGGCACAGTATGAGACGAGCTTTGTCCTCAAGAAGCCTATCGAGGATTCGGTAGGGCCTTTCTTGAGCTCGCTGATCACCAGCCAACACACGCAACACAGCAAGACTCGCTGCTTGTAGTGGTGCGTAGACATCACAGTCGAGGCCATGCGTGAGGAGTCGGCTGCACTCTTGTGGATCCATGATCTCGGTACTTCGCTGGGGCTCACTTTTCAGATGCAAAAGAATGCAACGAGCGGCAATTTCAACAATCAGCGGGTGCTCGTCTCTAAGCAGAGGGACGATAACTCTCTTCGTATTGTTCTACACGGCAGAGAAAAAAAGTTAGTGCTCGAAGGTAAGGATAAAAATTGGTGGTGTATCGGACGAGCTCATCTCCCAGCTTGTATGGAAGCTCCGCGCTGGGTCCGGAACTTGAAGCCTGTGTCGCTTTCTATTCGAAAATCGGCTAGTGTCAATAGTCGCAGGGCAAGCAAATCTGAGCGTCATGAAACGCACCGAGTGAGCTGAGCTGTCTGATCGGGCGAGCGCGAGAAGGCAACTGCGAGCTAGTCGGCTTAGCTGTATCACGTCTCGTTCGCATTTCGATGTTGGAATGTCGTACCCCACGCAGCCGAGTTTGGTTGAGCTTGGGTCCAGAAGCAGAAAGGAAGAGCGGGGGCCTCTTGCCAGCATCACTTTCCCATCAGCGAGCAGCTTCAAGACTGTTGAATATCGATTCGTCGCGAAAAAGATTTGCACACTCTTGGGATGAAGCTCCAGAAGAAGAGCAAGTGTTGCAGCATCGCCCTCAACTTCAGAGTACGTGGCCAGTTTCCTCGTGATAGTTCCGAGTATGATGTCGACTCCAGTGGTTGCTGGGAGCTTCTTCTGCGTAGTGGCTTGGTCTTCATCTCCAAGATGGAGAACCGACGACAAGGTTTGAAATATCACATCCCGGTCTTGAAACGCAGTAGTCAAAACCCATAACGCTCGCGATGCACTCCGCTGATAGCGAGAACAAGTGAAGATATCAGCATCAGTTCATCTTGCATGGCAACGAGCGAGATAAGGTGAACAGTGCTGCGTTACGGACCGCCAGTAGAGGTGTCGGACGGCGCGAATAGACCAACAGTCGCTCGAAGAACACTGTATCCAGCGTCGATGCTAACCCCATTTGCGGGAGCTCACTGCACAGTTCAGTCGCCAGGTTTTCGAGAGATACAACGTAGAGAAGTGCAAAAGGCTCTGGCATGTGCGATCTGTCACGAATGGATGTCTGGGGTAGTGTGGAGGACAATGAGCTATCAGTGTCAAAGGATCAGACAGCAATACCGAAAACGTACCAGAACGAAGAGAAGAACCTGGCCTAAGTCGCTGTGAAGGGTTGGGAACTTGCTCAATGGAAACACTTTGGAGCTCACAACAAGAAGCTTCAGGTATGTCAGAAACACCTCGCCGTCGTGGGGGTCATGCCACTCGTGGTGTTCCCAGAAGCCTTCAATACGGCTATAAAGCTCATCTTGCGAAGGATCTTGTCGATCTGTTTCTCTTGGGTTTGCTGCTCTCCCGTACCACGCCATAACAGGGGCCATATCATTCACCTCAGCACCAAAGAGTGGCTCGCTGTGGTCTCCGAAGTGCGTGTTGAGGCGTTGTGAGGAATGCGATGCCTTGGTCCCTATCCGAACTCTTCGCATCATCAAGGTGAAGAATCTGGAGAGGTCGACAGTTCCACATGGCTTCCAGCAATCCCAGCCGAGGACTTGGACGTAGAACGCTGAGAAGGCTCTGCCCACGAGGACTTGATTTTCGATAGCGTCCTCAACGGACAACAGTTCATGGAAGGCAGCCTCGACACCGACGTCCACCAGAATTTGAGTTGCTGCCGAGCTGCCGAATAGCGTAGTAAAGGCGATAAGCAAAGGTACCGTCCCCGCTCTAACGTCTTTTTCCGTGTTGGAGAGGTGATGCAGTAGAAACACGAGCGACTGAAGAATGGAGCTCGTGCGCTGTTGTCCTGAGGTGGTGCGGGTGTGTTCCTCGCACAGCAGAGAAAATATCGTGGGTGGATTGTCGGAAGAACGCTGACTTCGATCTTCGTGGAATACTGCATTCAGAACGATCTCGGTAAAGATGGATCGCTGCCTCGTACTCACTATCGCCATCGATAGAGCGACGCACAACTGGAAGAACCCAGTCGGTGAAGTCTTCCACAACGAGCGTTTCACCGCAGCCTCAAGAAGAAGCCCACAAAGCTGAAGTAGCATGACCTGCACCGAATTGGTAGTCAAGCTTGCGACCAATTGAAGCAAGCGGGGAACGACCACGCAGCACGCGTCCACACACATGGTGGCATCCTCAGCAACTTGCATCATCATGTCGAACAGAGTTGCGAACAGAATTATCCTTGCATGCGTCGAATCGCACAACACAGGCACGCTTGTGGTCCACTCAACGGCCATGAGCAAATCGAGGGGCCCTTTCATGTCCCTCCACCCCCACTGTCTGCCGGGTGATGCGCTCAGCAGAGCGCATAAAAGGTTGATCACACCGGAGTATGCCGCGCCGTTGGCGGACGTTAGACCTCGGCATCCACAGTCGCAATGTACCCTTTCACTTTCGACGAAAGGCTTGGAAAATACATTCGTGTGAAGGCGATCGAGGAGGAGCTCCAGTAGTTTGGACTGAACAGGAGACCGCGTCCAGGATTCGGGTTCCACAAAGTACTTCATCCAATCTGGACTGTGGACAAGAAAGCCACCAAGTGAACATGCTTTGCTGCTCGTGAGCATCAAACACAAAGCATCTTCAAGGAGTGTCCGCCGTCGACTGCTTGGCGGCAACACGTCCATTGCACTCTTCAGGTAGGACAAGCCGTCGATAGCCAGAAACTTTTCCTGTGAGCCACAAGATAGTCAGCGTTGCTGGTACAAACATGGCCGGCGACATTCTATCACTCTACCTGGACTTCAGATTGGAAGGCTTCTTCGATGAATTCAGTGGGCCCGGCAAGTGCGCTGGGATTTGCGAGAGAGATCAGCGTCCGTACAACTGCGTCAGCCAAGTCTTCATCTACTTGGCTTCCGCTGCACTTGACGAACGTGACAAGTAGCGCCAAGTTGAAAGGTGAGACCGTCGAGCTCGTTCTTGAAATCAGTGGTACCAGGCTTTGGAGGAAGAAGACAATCTCCGAACGCGGGTAGCTGGTGCTCAAACCGGAAGCAGCAATCGTCGAGCTGAAATGGAGGCCGTACGGGATAGACTTCCATCTCGTGTCTCGTTGATCAGGCAGGCATTGTGCAAGAAAGCGGAGCCCCCCCATCGATACGAAAGTGTAGAGAGCTTCTTCAGACGCCGAGCAGATGAAGCGATTCAGAGCGGCGATGGCGTTGTGCGTGGGATCAAAGGTGTCGGTATCATCAATGGGAGAGCCGTTGTTTGTGGCTACGTGGATGCGAATAGTGACTCGAATCGCAGATATATCTTCGTTTCTTGAGAGATGGAAGCCTATCGACAGCGAATGTGCGGATGGATGGGTACTGATCGCCTTGGGAGAACTCAAATCCATCTTCTCCAGGAGCCAGTGAGAATGGAGGGCATTTAGCCCGAGAGCGCAGATGACATTTGGCCTTCGGGATGTTGAGGTAGCTGTATACGTGTGGTGGAATGCAGCCGCAGCCTCTCTTTCGGCAAGGCGCAATTCATCTTCCCACCGAGAACCAACTCGACTGAGATCGACGGAGTGGTGAACGTAGACGTACTCCAACGCAATTGAAGCATCGCCGTGAAACGTGTAGTGTGTTGGAGAAGACGCCATATCGGGTTGATCCCAGCGAGGTTTCTTGTACAAACCATACACGCTCGCCAAGAGCCGTGTCTGGTGAGTTGTATGGAGCGACTGCCTAGCATCTACATTCAGCTTTGCTGAGTCGATCGCTTTCCTTTGGTCGTTTACTGGTCCAAGCTCACAGACTTTCACTGCAAAAGTCTGTAGAAACCCACCAAGTGAAGACATCGTCCACGATCGTCTCGCAACCTCTCGTTGGATCATCACGGTATATCGCTGAATGAGTGAGCTGGTGAGTTCAGAATTCGGCTCCTTGGCAAGCATTTCACTGATGGAAAGCGATACTTGTGTCATTTTGTTGTGAAGGAACCTGACGAACGCGTTCAGGAAGACGTCGGAATCGAGAAGTTTGCTTTGGAGCTGACGATCTCGTCGAAATGTTCTCAGTCGATCTCCAATGATCGACCACGAGGTGTAATCTTCAACTGTGGGGTAGAAGAACAACTCCATTCGCCGCCACGCACTCGGATCCAGCGTCACCATCTTCTGAATGATCCACTTGACACGCAGCTCTCGAGTGGGCAGCAGCTGCAACTTCGTGTCGTCCAACGTAATAAAGTGTTTTTGGACCAAGAAGTAGAGGACCTCCAGACCATCAGCTAGCCAGCGCTCCAGTTCCGTACACGTGTCCGTGGCGATACTGCTGATGAGACGGCTGAGGAGACTGCGCTCGTTGTCCGACAGCTTGAACGCCGCCCGCTTACCCGTCACTTCTGCCATGTTCTGGAAGCTACCATCGACTGATTTCTCAATCACTTGGAGCCGGCAGGCGGTCACCTTGGTCCAGCCGAGGAAATCCGCCACAAAATTAAGCACAGCTTCAAATGATCGAAGTTCGACGCCACCGCACACACCGGTCGATTCTGGAGCTGGTACGCGAGAGAGCACCAACACTGCATAGTCTACTAGTGCTTCAAGCGCCTCCTCCCAGGAATCCTTTGACCACGCCAAAAACTCTTCGGTGATTCCACACAGTACTCCATTCAGCGCCATGAGAGAGTGGTCAAGACCGTAATGTTGGAACGCAGATCGAAAGAGCGTGTGCGAGATGAGAACTTCGACCTTCGCATCAGCGCTGCAATCCACAGCTGGTCTAGGATTTGTGTCATCTTGCCCCACTGGCTGTGAATCGGCTCCAAAAGCTGGGTCAGACAGCAGAGCTCGGTTGTACAAGTCCACAATGCAGTCCATGAACACCTTCGCGTAGCGCTGTGCCGGAGGAAATACTCTCATGGCTGGGATGTCGAGTTTCGCGTCTTCTCTCATAACCGTTGGACTGTCACCCAACACAGCCAATGATGATACCGGCTGATCGGGTTCGCTT
>JAADVE010000008.1:0-60322 GCA_023334595.1 Pythium utonaiense | reverse complement strand
TGAGCGCGAATGAGTCCACGTCGTAATGGCTACACACACAGTCCTCAGTCAGTTTGTCGTCCACGACCACGACCACCAACACCACCATCAAATCACGCACTTGTCCTTGGACGCGGCCTCCGCGGCAGCGACAACTTGGTCGTGGAAGCGCGAGTCCAGTACGCCCACGCAGCACGTACACACTACGACATCCATCCAGCGCGTCATTACGAAACCGCCTTTCTCGCAAGAATCGATCCATCCTGCCACAACTACGCACCGGCGTTCTCGACCAGCGCAGCGGGCAGCACCACGCCGCTCTTCTCTGCGATCTGCTGCAGCGCGGCCCACAGCGTCTCCTCGCTGTGGCTGTGGGAGATGCATGCACAGTGCACAGGCAGCGTCAGCTCTCGTCTTCATTGAGAGTGGGGGGGGGGACGAAACCTACGCGTAGACGTCGATTTCCTGGATGTTGGCCAGGCGCATCGCACAGCGCACGCACACGCTCGTGGCCAGCACTGTCGCGTAGCCATCCGCCTTGAGCCGCGACGTAGGCGCCTCCAGCGCACGCACGATCGTCTCCATTTTCGTGGCTTCGTCTCGTGCCGCACTTCTCCACTTTGATGGGCTCCACCGATTATTGGACTCAGCCAATTATCAGATCGGAGTCTCTGAGGATCCAGTTCCCACTGCGCGCGCCTGCGCCTTGCCCACATCGTGGTGTTGGACGAATACGACCATACAATCCGCAAGTGTGTGAGCTAATCGTTGCGCAATAAGAGTTGTGGATACACTGCAATCGCCGGTTTGCCGCGGATTGTTCCAGAGATTGCCGAATGAGGGGGCTGGCGACCTCCACTTCGCCCCGGCTTGACGTTCGCATTCGCCAACAAAGTCAGCACGTCACACTCGCCGGCGCATCGCCCCCACCGGTGAGGCGGAGCGTGCACGCGTAGAACGACACGACGGGAGACGGAGGGAGGGAAGAAGCCACGCGGCTCAGCTTGAACGCGCAGCGCAGTCGAGAGAATTGCGCAACACCATGCCGGGATTCTGCCCCAAGTACGTCCGTCTAAATGGCCACGCTGCGCGTTGAGTCGCATCGACGCCGCCCCTCCTCATCCATCGGGGCGCATGGCGAACTAACACGCGTCTGCCATTGTTGGCGAATCTTGCTTGCAGGTGCGGCGACCACGTCGAGTTGGAAGTATGCGAGAAATGCGGCGTAGCGGGCGTGAGTTGTTGGCGTTTTTTTCTTCTTCTTGATGGTAGCAAGCAGGCAATTGACGGAGGCGTTGTGCGGCTGCTGCTGCGTAGGTGTCCACGAACGCGACGTCGTGGAAAGACCCCATTAAGTCTGCAGGCACGAACATCGATGGCACGTCCACCGGCTACATCCCCAGCGCGTTCGTCGCGGCCGGACGCCTCCAGCAGAACATGGGGTACGTGTGCGCGCCACTATAATGTTGGCGTTTTCGCGACCAATTCGCGATTCCAACAATGTTGGCGTTGGCGCGTTTTCGCCAACTGTTGGTGCTTCCCATGTTTCAATACTGACGATGCTCATTGTTGCACTTTCTAGTGGCATGTACGTGGCGCCCCCTCCACGGCGCGAGAAGGCGACGGCGCTGTACGACTTCATGCCGCAGGACGCGAGCACGCAGCTGCGGCTGCGCAAGGGCGATACGCTGGAGATCATCCGCAAGGACTCGGACGGCTGGTGGTTTGTGCTGCTCGACGGCGAGAAGGGGCTCGTGCCCGGCTCCTACGTGCGCGTGGACAACCCCGTGTCCGTGGGGCCTGACCCGTCGATCCTCTCGGCGCGCGAGGCCTCCAACCAGCGCTTCAACCAGTGGCGCGAGGCCGCTGGGTCGCAGGCGGCGGCCCAGCCGAGTGCGAATGGCGGTGGCGTCGTGTACGACTCGCCGCTGGGCCTCAGCGCCGCGAATGGAGCGGACGCTGGCCGCGCCGACGGCCCGGCGCACGTGGACGCGCGCGCGAGCGACGGTGTGGACGATAAGCCCACGGTCGTGCGCAAGCTGAAAAAGTGCCGCGCGTGTAACGAGACCATTCTGGGCCGCACGAAGAGCGCCAAGGGCGACATCTTCCACGAGATCGTACGTACCATGACAGGCCTGTGGTGGAACACAGATAGCGGCGGTGGATGGGGCACGGAGCTGACGCCCTGTGTCTCTGTGTGCGTAGTGTTTGATCTGTCGCGGGTGCCGAGAGACCATCGAAGAGGACGACGAGTTCTCGATCGTGAAGAAGAAGGCGTACCACGCGGACTGCGCCAAGGAGATGGTCCACTGCCGTACGTGCGACAAGGAGATCTTGGGCCGCACGTACAAGGTAGCCGGTCTGTCCTTCCACAAGCTGTGTATGACGTGCGAGCAGTGCTCCAAGCCCTTTGAAGAGAGTGCGTGCAGCTGGATGCGTGTGGATCTGTGGTCGCTTGCAAGATGCTGACGTGCTGATTGTGAACGCTGTGTTGTTGGTTCTGTGTAGATGGTGCGACGCTCGAAGGCGAGATGGTTGTCTGCAATGCGTGCGTGGAAGAGAGACGTGCGTGGAGTCGTGGTTGGCTTTACAAGTGGAACGGAAAGGACTGACTGGCGGATATCGACAATGTGCGCAGGACGAAAGGAAGAGGAGGCCAAGGCCGCGGCTCGTGCTGCGGAGGAAGCTCGTCTTGCCGCCGCCAAGGCCAAGGAAGAAGCGCGTCTGGCTGAGCTGCGAGCTGCGGAGGCTCGTGAGGCGGAGCGACGAGAGGCAGAGGAGCGTGAGGCCGCTGAACGCGCTGCCGAGGCTCGCGCCGCGGAGGAGCAGGCGGCGGCAGCGAAGGAGGCCGAAGAGAAGGCTGCAGAGGCGGCCAAGCTGGCTGAAGAGACGGCTCGGCTGTCGCTCCGTGAGTCGGAGAAGAGTGGCAATACCACGAACAACCACCGCCATCTCCAAAGCAGTTTTATCGACACGTCAAACTTGGATGAGTTTGATCTTGGTGCCGCTGCGAACCGCAACACAAACGAGCGCATGTCGGACACGACGGATCTCGACTTCGAGAACGACTATGGCGGAAGCTTTATGTCGCTTAACGGCGAACGGGACTCGCTGCGTCTGTCCCAAGTGATCGACTTTGGTGCCATCAATGCGTTCAACGGCGGACACCAGAACAACGGCGATCGCATGTCGTCGCTCTCAGACCTCAGCAACATTTCGGAAAACGACACCGAAAACATTGGCAGCACGCCGCGCGTGAACGGAGCGGCCATCTCGGAGGACGAGGAAGACGATGAAGGAGAACGTGAAATGTGTGGTGGATGTGGCTTGGTGCTCGAGGGTGAAGCCATTGGCGCGCTTAACAAGTACTTCCACTACGAGTGCTTCAAGTGCAGCCACTGTCGCAAGGCTATCTCGGAGGAAGATGGTTACGCGGAGAAGGACAACATGGCCTTCCACCAGGAGTGCTACCAGGCGAAATACAGCAAGCGCTGCTGCCGCTGCACGAAGGTCCGAGCCCGCCATTGCTGGTACTCTACGGCGTTTTGTGATTGACTCTGATATGCGTCTATTACAGGTTCTCAAGGGCAAGGTGGTGAAGGCTCTCGACAGTCTCTACCACCCTGATTGTTTTGTGTGCTTCCAGTGTAACTCGTCACTCTCTGGTACGGTTTGCCGTCGTGGGTCTGTTTGGTGGGTCGCTTTCTAACCAGTCGTTGATTGTGTGAATCTGCAGAGAGCTTCTTCGAACACGATGGCCAGGCCGTGTGCGCTCAGTGCAAGCATATCGCGATCACAGCCAACGCTGCCCCTGTGCCGTACGTTCAGATTCATTCCCGACAAGACGTTGCCCGCGAGTATCTTCTGACCTTATCTCTATCTCCATCGTAGTGATGATCTAGTGGCTCTCAGCATCGGCACTGTTGGCTACCACTTTGCAGCTCAAGACGAGACACAACTCACCATCATGCCAGGTCAGCAGGTTTCGATCCTTCAGAAGGACGACGACGGCTGGTGGTTTGTAGACCTGGATGGTCTGCGAGGCTATGTCCCGGGCTCGTACCTCATCGAACATCCCGTCGCCCCACGCAAAGAATCGAAGCAAAAGTCAAAGCCGAAGCCGGAGCCGAAGGTGGAGCCACAGCCAGCCGCCACGCCTGTCAAGGTTGCCGGTCTGTGCAGCGAGTGTGGTACCCAGAACCCGGATGTGGCGCGTTTCTGCCGAAGCTGCGGAAATGGTCTGATGGACTAGTCCCGTTATGATTGCTCGTGTTCCTGTCGCATGGCAGAGTCTAGAAGAAGAAGAAGACCGGTCCAATTGAAGGTTTGGTTTTATGAGTACACCCGAGTTTGTCGTTGTGCCGTGTCGCTCTGTTTGTTGATGAGGCAGTTGGAGTCGAAGCCCTCGTCGCAGAATTGGCTGAGCTACTCCCACAAAGTCATGTTCATTCTCCATTTTGCTCAGGGGAGAAATCGTGAACTGTTTCAAACACCGAAGTCGATGATGCTGTCGCAGTCAACGCGTATGAGTCTCGTTCGTGTCCGCGCACGGGTGCCATGCTCATCCTTCTCATCCATTTGGGATCGCGTTCGTCCGTCAGAGTGGCATCCGATTGCCACGTTGGAGCAGTCGATGATGGACATGGATCATGTGGCGTCACGGATAATCTCAGCGCCGTGGCACGTCGCGCAGTCGATGCTACCTCGTATGCACAAGGACGATGGTGAGTTCTTCAAGGACCTCATCCCGTCATCGAAAAAGAAGCACAAGAACGACAACATGCACTATGACGACGACGCGAAGCTGAAGGCTGAGCATGAGGCGGAAGCTAGTGCAGCGGACCACGGCTTTTCGTCGTATTCGTACTCAAGCTCGACCATCGTGGATGAGGGTGGACGCCGTGTGACGAGCGTGCGCCGTCGTTACGAGGACTCAGCAGGGCGTTTGAAGGCTGTCCACGAACGCGATATTAACGGCACCAAGGTCAAGTCACTGTGGTTTCGCACTAAAAAGGACGACAAGGGCGAGCAGAAGACGCTGTGCGACGAAGGCATAAGCATCGAGGATTTCGATGAGCAGTGGAAGCGCACCCCCTTCGGCAAGGCGGAAGCCAATGCTGGGCATCATGAATTGCCGGATGGAGTGAAGGCGGCAGAGAAGGAGTCGGAGCGGTGCATTCCTGGTCCGGATTACGAGGCAGCGGAGAAGGCCCCAGAGAAAAAGTGTGGCAAAGAGGCGGAGGGCGTGACGAAGGAGTCGCACGATAAAAGCCGAACGGATGCGATCGCGGAGGGCTCGAAGACGCAGGAGGAGGAGACGACGCCAAAGTCTGGGGCTGGGTATGGATATGGGTCCTTGTAGGCAGGTGAGTGGAACTGTGAGGGCTTGTCCGAGTGTACGTGCCTGCTCCAGTCGAAGCGGTCTGCGTTGACGAAAGCACGTCGATTGAGAGGAGCGTAATCGTTTGATTTGCTGGATAAAACATGGTTTTGGATTTCTGAAATGCGACCCCCCAGTGAGGATATGAAGGACGTAGATTTCTTGACTCGTCAGTCTCTTCAGCTCCCAACGACGTGCGTGATGAAGTTGGTTGGGTGTGTAGCCCTCTCGGTCTCCCGGTCTCGTCTCGTCTCTCTCTCCGCTTCATTCTACTCCCTCTGTCTCTAATCCTATCCAGCCTGAAGTCTTCAGGACGAGTGCGAGACGTACTGCCAGTCCAAACCCACACGGCGCAGCTCCACTGTCGGCCAGTAGTGATAGTCTGTCTTGAGCGTGAACACCTTGGGTTTCGTGTTGAGCGAGATGGTCTTGATGCGCACTGAGTCGGCGTTCTTGAGCTTCTTTACGACACGCAGAAAGTCGTCCAAGTGCTCCGTTTTCTCGCCGTTCACTTCGACGATCCAGATCGTCGCGCGCAGACCGTACTTGTGGGCTGGTGAGCCGTAGCACCAGCGCGAGCAGTACACTCCACCCCCTTCCTCGGGGATGTATCCGAGACACGCGACTGAATAGTGCGGAGGTTGGACCACGAGCCCACACCAAATCACGACGCGATCCGTGCCCATGGCTGAAAGTCGCGAGGTCTCCACGTCGAACACGAGCTCCGTCTGGTCACGTAGAACTGTCAGAGAGACCTTGGCCTTGTCTGCAGCGACACTTTCCACGTCGAAATCACGCACGACGACTTGGCCGTCGACCGCAAGCAACAGGTCACCGCTCTCAAGCTTCTTCGCACAGTCTGTACCAGCCGCGCTACGCTTGATTGCGAGAATCTGACGTTTGTCTTCGTAGCACTGCTCCAGCTTCTGGATCCACTCACCAGAGAGGCCTAGACCTGAGCGAGCCTTAGATAGCGGATAGGTGAGTAGCTGCACAGGTAGCAGCGTGATCTCCGTCGGAATGTGACCAGTGCGGAGCTGGGTAATCACAGGCTGCACGATGTTCACAGGAAGGCCACGGAAGACCTCCTTGCGACCGGTGGCGTCTTGGTAGCTAAACGATAACCACAAGGCGTTCACCAGTCCCTTGTCGTCCATGAAAACGCCTCCGACAGATTTCGTGATTCGGTCGAAGTGCAGCACTTCGACATTGGTGGCCTTGAAACGCGGCGGCTGAAAGTCGCGCAGAACGAGCCGATCGATCTTAGTCACAAATGATTTCATCGTCACCACTGTCCAGTTGCTACTGAGGCCGATGTAGTCGCACGTCTCGCCCACTTCCAGAGGCTTCTCAGCGAACTGCACGCTCTCGACTTGCGAAGCCGCCCCGAGTTCTGCCGGGTTGTACTGGACAATGGCAAAGTTGTGCACTGGGTGCACGAACACCACCTTCGCGGGGATCTCGATCGACGCGGCAATGGTGATCAGGACGTCGCCTAGTGCGAGAGGCACAGTGTTCTGGTCTACGAGGACGAATCCTCGTTCGGCGTCGACGACAAGACCGACACCATGGTAACTGGAGCTTGAGATGCCATCGACCATGTATGGGATATCAAAGGACACCATCACAAGCGACAACAGCAACTTCTTACCCAAAGCGCTACCGCCTGGGAAACTCAAGGGAGCGGGTGCGACCGCTGGGACGACCTTCGGCAGTTGTTCGGTCGGCGACTGATCCGGACAAAGCGTGGCGTACCAGAGTCCATCCGAGTCGTTGCGTACTGAGAGCTGCATAGGGAACCACTGGCGATCCATCATGATGAATGCTGTACGAATGCGATGACGGTCACGGATCATGAAATACCGCAGCACCGTTCGGTAGCCGTTGGGCAGCGCCGACATGACGCGGATGAACGCGTCCAACGTCGGCGTGGGCTTGCCGTCTACGGCGGTGATGATACTGGGCTGCGTCAGATGTGCCTTGAGAAACATGTGCCCCGCCTGCGCCATATAGACCCCACCGACAGGTAGCGACGCGTTTCTTGCCTGCTGATATGACAGCGAGTGGACGATGCAGCCGCCGATCTCCAAGTACCGGTCCGGCGTGATAGCATGTAGGTCCTGGATCGTGAGCTGCGTGGTCTTGCGCTCTCCTCCTCTCTCAAACTCGATCTCCACGGTCCCTCCGACGTGGTCGTCCAGGAACTCTTCGATCTTAAGGAACGTGGTCTCACATGCGCCTGCGAACCGAACCAGCACGTCGCCTGTCTGCAGCTTCTCGTGGGCGGGTCCATCCTGGACGACCTGGTCCACGACCAGCATGCCAGTCTCCTGCGCGTGCTTCTGACGGACCAGCGTCTCGGTCTCCGCTGTTAGTCCGAGGCGCCGCACCTCGTCGAACGCCGTGTGGCGCAAGATCGTCTGCAGCGTTCCACGCGGCACGCTCTCGCCTCGTTGGATGAAGTGCAGGGCTCGCACGACGCGGTCCAGCGGGAGGTAGAAGGACGACGCCGACTTCTTCGCGCCACCGGCGTTCAGAGCGATCGCGCAGCCGTCGATATCGAGCACGGGCGAGCCGCTGGAGCCACCGGACGTGCTGCTGGCGGCCGCGTAGTAGAACGTGTTGAAGTCGTTGTACGTGCTGGATCCGTAGTTGGGCGCGTCGCGGTCTAACTTGGCTAGGATACCCGGCAGAATGGACAGCTTCTCGCCTGCGTCATTCCCCACCACGCGGATCTCCACACCGACTGGATCCACAGAGCCACGGTTAGTCTCGTTGAGGCGCCCTCGACTGCAATCTCTCTCTCTCTCTCTCTCACACACAGAGTAGACGTACTCTTGGCGCCCTCGGGCTTGAGCGGGATCTCATGCAGCTTGAGGAACTTGACTTTCGACGGGTCGAAGCGGAAGAACCCGAAGTCGTGGACCGGGTCGCTGTTCGTCACAGCCCCACCACCGCAACGACGATACGATCGCATTGTACACACAGCATCAATGTCAGACCGGGAGACCGTCAGACCGCAAGGACAGACGAGAGTAGACGCACCGATAGATGGGCACGAGGTCGACTTCCTCCTTGTTGAGGAAGATGGCGTCGGCGACCACGGGGCCGGGCGTGACGACGTGGCGGTTCGTGAGGATGAGCCCGCGCGCCATGTCCACCACGAAGCCCGTGGCCACGCTGAACGACGCGCCGTTCCCATCGAACGCGCGCACGCTGTTCAGACGGATGCTCACGATCGCGCGGATCGACTTCTCCAGCGACGCCATCCACTGGCGCGACTCCGCGGTGCCCGTGGCCGAGGTCGACGCGTCCATCTCCACATCCACATTCACGCCGTCCACGCGCACCGACGTCGTCTTCGTCGGAGCAGGCGGCGGCAGCGCGCCCACACGCTCGGGCGCGTGGTGGTCGTCGCCGTTCAGGTCCTCCAAGTCCTCATCGATGGCGATCGGCGCGTCCAGCGCGTCGTCCATTTTCGTTGGCGGTGGGAATGGCGCTGCCGGTGGGTCCAACTTTTTCGGGGCGCCAACAAAAAACACAGAGCCTCCACTTCAAATGGCACGAAACGTTACGCCAACACCCCACAAGTCGTACCTCTTCCACCACTCACAGTACTACAAGTCAGTACATAGCACATGGTGGCCCACCGTGTCCATAACAAGATATGGAGGTTAAGAACGTTATCAGAGCCAATTTTCGCGTTTTGATTTTCAAAAGTATCCACTTGAATTTCCGTCGAAGAAATAAATGACGACCCTCCAGCAGTGAAATCTTTCACCGGCGACCAACACTCTGCGGCGTTTTGTTGGCGCCAACTCGCGAAATCCTCAGAAAAGCTTCCACGACGGCGACCAAGCGACGCCATGGCCCCGCAGCGTCGCGCTGCACGAGGCTCCATGCGTCTACGACAGCAGACGCCCACGTCTGCGTTTGCTGCGGCGAGTATGCTTCTGGCAGTGGCGATAGCGCTGGCCGCGGCCGTGGCGAACGCCGCGGTCTTCACCAGCGCGGACAGCGTGCGACCAGCCGACGGCCTCGTGGAGCTTGCGCCGTGTACGTCCCTGGAAACGCTGGCGCTGGCTGGCGCTGTGTGCAGTGCAGGATGCGAGGTCTAATGATGTGCGCGCTCGTGTGTATGTGTGTGTGGAGGCAGTTGTGCCGCCTGTAGCGTATGACAACCTGGACGGCGGACGCACCATGTCGATGACGACGCCGAGCACCGGCGCGCTGCTGGTCCACGCCAACTACCAAATGGTGCGTGCCTCTGCGAACGAACCCAACTCCCTGCGAGTGCCTCTTGATAACGAACGGCGTTGTGGTGCTGGCGCTGGCTGGTTTATAGGACCCGAGGTGCTATACAGAGCGGATCGTCGACTCCCGCTTCACTTCTCCTGGTGAGGCTTCGCTGTTTGCAGCATTGCTGCTGCAGCAGCAATCGCTGTTGGCGCCGGTTGTCGCTAACCGTAGCTGTTGTGCAGGTCCCCATCGCCCGTTGGCCCGGTTGTCCTATACGTCCAAGCGTCTCGCGAAGAGCTACAAGGCTGGCCAAGGGGCGACGTTCAAGAGCGACTTTGACTCGGCGGTGATGCCGACGGAAAGCGAAGGGTTTTGCGAGCGAGAGCTCACGACGTTTGACAAGTTCACGAATTCTCGGCGTGATGTGTGTGGCCGCGTGGTGCAAGTGAACGCCAACGTCGCATTTCTCGTGCAAGTCGAAGTCGTGGAGCCAGGGCCAAACGCGACGACGATGTGGTCGTGGTACTTGGGGCTCCCATTCCGAAATGGAAACGGCGGTGTTGTGGTCGTGGACGGGCAAGTCGTACAAGAAGTTTCGATGGGCATCGCAAGCGAGTATTGGGCCGGACGAACCGCAAAAATGATTCGAGTGAACACCCCGCTCACGCCGGGCCGTCATGTCATCCAGTTCTATGGACTTGCGGTGCTTTTCGAGTCATCATCAATCTACTTCGCGCGTGGTGATTCAATGGCCGCACCGCTCACCTTGTCTGCTGTCATTGACAGTATAGTCCAATGGACACCGATGCTCGACGTGGATCCAAGCACTGCGGCTGCTGTAGCGAAGGAACGCAACGCCAACAAGAACGATGTCACTCGTCGAGTGTCGAGCCTCTCGATTCAGCGAGTTCTTGTTTCTGGTCACTATGGTCTCCAGCTACGCGGAGTTTCAAATCCAAGCTGCCGTGTCACTGCCGCCTTCAATACTTCGTCCCGTGTGGCTGCAGCATATCTGCCAACTGCTTCAACGGCAAGTAGTAGAGCATCTGATTTGGTCACGACATTGACGAAGACCGCTGCATTCACTGCCGTACCTGGAACAAGTGCATCAATTCCCCGTGGTGGATCTACAGGTGTGATGATCACGTTTTTTGCCGGCCGCTTCTTCATCGACGACACCTCTGCCAAGACTTTCACATTGGATCTCGCAGTCGGATTCAACCAGCAAATACCTTCCGCATCTCAATTTCGTCTAGACCAGCGTTTCGTCCAACCCAGCGGTACCCCGTTGGACTTTTCAGCATTTTTTGAAGCCACACTGTCAACTGCAGTCGCCAGCAATGTGACTGCGTCCGTGTACTACACATACACTGGAGCACAGAGTTCCAAGGTTATTGGAGCGCGCATCCACTCGCTGTTTCTCCCGGGTGCCGCGATCACGGCAATCAAACCCAGCAATGCAATTATTGCGTTATCTGGAAGCGCGTTCAGCCAAGATGTCACCGTGTTGGTTCCGAGCTCGGTCATCGTTCGCGTTTCCGCGATCGTCTGTCGCAATGCACCAAGTGAGAAGATGCAGGCCCAGTTACTTCGAGATGGGCAGCCCCTCTACGATGGGTACTTCGTCTCCGTCGGAGAAACGACAACGGCTGCGTCATGCGAAGCGATGACTATCCACTCGGTGTTCGATGTGGCAGGGCCTGGGGTGGCTCGCATTTCGCTTGACGTCACAACAACGTCAAAAGCAGGTTACCAGTTCTCAAATATCGAAGCCCAAATCGTGACGGCGGACCGAGGAGCGCTACTCTCCAACGACGCATGCCAGGCTCGGTGTGGTGCACACAATCTGTGTAAGATGGGTGTCGTCAGCAAGGTGGCACAAAGTTGCAACCTCTTTTTTGGTAGCAACACAAGCACCGGGGTGAGCGACAGCGCGCGTTTGGCCTTCTTCCGCGGTATTGATACAACTGCAGGTGAAAACCTGTGGACATCATGGAAGTTGAACAAGTGGGCGAGTGTCGGGAACGACTCTATGATTGGTTCCTGCTCGGATGGTACATGTGATTCGCTTGGATGTGCAGCTTCGCGAAGTATGGCTGAGCGTTGCCGATGTGCCTGTCGAGCAAGAAGTGGTTGTGTAGGCTTCATCTACGACAACGACAAGTGTTCCGTGGTGAACATCAGAGTTCTACAGCAAGCCCTCGCAACCAACACTTTCAACAGTGGATCGGGGTCAGTTGCTCTGCATCTGAACATGCCAGGTAGTTGCAGCACTATCAAGTCTGGGGCGCCATCAGCCCCGTCCGGCGTGTACGTCATCGCTACAAGAGTTGGGTTCTTCCGGGTGTATTGCGACATGGCAACGGATGCAAGTAAAGGATATACTGTTGTCCCCTGTGAGAGCGGTTCCTCCGAAGGAGTATGTCGCGCGACATCATCAGCCGATGATTCTGATAGCTGCAAGTCGATGGGACTTCGTATGATGGTACCACGGTCTGCTGGGCATTTCTCCGCGATGCATATCCAGTTCGGCGCCTCATACTTCACGACTGTACCAGGAGTGACGAATGCCGTGACCAAGACCAAACTGGAGCTTCCGACTGACAACGCTGGAACGACACAGTGGACTGCGATCGATTCCGGCAAGTGGTGGCTACGTGACGTTGTTGGCGATGACGATGACTCAATTGTTGGCGCAAACGCCGTTGATAAACGACGGTGGCTTGGAATGCACAATGAAGTAGAAGCGCAGAGTGTCCTTGATGGCATTCGGCTATCGTTTGATGGAAGAGGGATATCCACGTCTCGATATCTGTGCTCCACGAATGACGCGGCACCCTCGACGTACTGGAGTGCAGTGATTCGAGATTCATTCAATGGCAACGGCGAAGATAACTTGTGGAATGCGTCGTGGGGGGCTGTTCCAAGCCGCTGGTATCCATTATGTGCAGGGATATCGCTGTTGGGAGGTTCTTCGTTCATCAAGTCTGGAGCATTCGTCGAGAAAGCTGTGACACGTATGCTCAATACGGGATTGCAGTCATCAAACGTCCGGATTTGCTTTACCTACTACTACGTCTTCGACGCCAGTACGTTCTGGCAGCCTAGCTTTTTCAAGAAACTCGATACAACGACGCCAAAGAACATCAAGGTGTTCTTGGGATCCCGGCTGGTACGCAACGAAGTTGTTGATGAATCGTCCCCCCAGTGGTGCTCCGACCGCAGCCTGTTCTCGTGGACGAAAGCATCATCATTCTACAGGAAGCGTCGATGTTTTCTCGTCCGAAACTTCAGCAATACGACGACTTCGCTTCGTGTCGCTACGGATTTTCCGAGCTCATCTTACGCGACAGCTTTCGGAATCGATGACGTCTCCATGGAGCTAGACTACACTTTCACGACGCCGCTCGGTTTGTCTGCCGACACACCAGCGTCGTCATGCTCGCAGTTAAAGGAAGCGCGGGAGTTGGTGGGCGATCCGAATCCCGACGGGCTTTATTATGTTCAGTTCGACACGACCCCGTACCTCGTCCCGTGCTCAGATGGGTGGCTAGTGGCCCTGAGCCGGACGAAGGGCAGTGTCGGCTTCAATCGGAAGTGGAAAGAATATCGAAACGGCTTCGGAGTCGGACGATCAACAGAGTGGTGGATTGGCAACGAACTGTTAGCCAGTATCACGAAACGCACCACCGAAGCCATGGTAGTTCTGTCGAAGAGCATGGTATCGACATCCGCGTACTACTCAGACTTCCGAGTTGGTCCAGAGGACCAGAAGTACCTCCTACGCGTGAACGGATTCAGCTCAAGCCTGAGTACAGCATCAGATGCGCTGACTTCACTAAACAACACATATTTCAGCACGCCCGATCGTGACAATGATCGCCTCAAGAAGTACAACTGTGCCCAGCGAGGGCACAGTGGGTTTTGGTTTGCTGACTGTCTGTCTTCGAAGACAGATCTCAACGCTCCATTTCAAGTGGTGTCCGCTTGCGCATCGTTTGCTCCGTGGGCGAGGAATTGGTGTCGGCGAACAGGATTCATCGTGTGGAACGACGTCGATGGTTACGATGGAGTGAAGTTACTATTACGTCAAGGAAGTTGCCAGCTTGGGTACCAGCGATCGGTCACTGGGGAGTGTACGAAGTGTCCAGCGGGGACATACTCCGAGTCTCAGTACAATCCGTGCCAGTCCTGCCCGCCGGGTACCTACAATCCATCTAGTGGGATGAATGGTGCGAGTGCATGCATCTCATGCCCCTCAGGCTTCAAGTGTCTGGCTGGTTCGACTTCTCCAGTCAAGTGTCCAGCGGGTCAGTACTCATCGTCTGGTGCATCGTCTTGCTCCAGTTCCCCTGGTGGATATGCTTGCCCACGATCGCAGTCTTCATTAGCTGACCTCGTTCCGTGCGCGAACGGCACATATTCGAAGCCCGGCCAGATAAACTGCAGCACAATCCCCGCAGGGTACTACTGTGCGTCAAGCAAAACTGCATGCAGTTACCGAGATCTTCTGGAATGCCCAAGTTCAAGTGTATACTGCCCGAAAGGTAACACAGGGGTCGTCACCGTCCCAGCCGGCTACTACGCAGTTGGATCGAAGTCTCCAAAGAGAAAATCAGCAATCCTGCTTTGCCCACGTGGATACTACTGCCAGAGCGGCGCTCGGCATCGATGCCCTCCAACTAGATACGGATCTCAGCGTGGCTTACAGTTTCCTCAGTGCTCTGGTCGGTGTCGGCAAGGATGCATCTGCAAATCAGGGAGCGTCAGCTCGTGCCCAGCGACCCCATCGTCGAGCTCAAGTATTGTGCCTCCATCGTCCACGATTTCCTATAGTCTGGTTCCGCTGGGTAAGAACCCAGATTCAGGGGACTCGGCGTTCATCCAGGCTGTGACCACCGCGTTCTCAGCCCAAAGCAACACCAGTGTCCAGCTTTTCGATTTCTCGGATGCCGACGCGCTTGTTCTTGCTCGCGCTCAACTCTCAAATGGTTATGCCCACAACATCTCGATCTCATTCTTCGAGCGGACGTCATCGAACCCGACGTACGATTTCCAAGTACCGTTGGCTGGCTTCGATTGGGGCGCCACTGTGCTGTTCGATGATAGCACCTTGCTTGGAAGGTCGTCGAGCGGATCGCTATCGTTCAGTGTAACAGCATCTCTCGGGCCGCACCGGATCACACTAATTGGAGCCGAGTCGAAGCTGGTACGGCAACGGTCTATCATGTTCCGAAAGGCATCGTCTAGCTCTAGCAGATTTCAGCCACTTCGGTGTGACTTGTTGGATGGAACCCCGATTTACGCCGACGTCAAGGCTTCTATCTGTGGATCCGGAGTAACCAGTTCTTGCAAAGTGATCGTGCTTATCAATGGGGCGTCGGCACTGGAAATTCCATACTCCTCAGCGGCTAACGCCGTTGTGTTGGTGTTGGCGTCTCCATCTGGGATTGCGTCCGCCTCTGCTCTGATAGTGGACAAATCCTCAGCTGATCAAGCCAGCTCATTGCTTTCTACAGCAGCAAGTGGAAGTATATCAGTTCTGATTGCATCAAGCCAAACTCCCCCAGAAATCACTTCAAACCCAGCATTTAGGTCCGCCATGGCGGCATTCGGTGCTCAGGACAGCGACTTCACCAGTTCTCAAGGTAACTTCGTCTTCTTCGGAGTCAACAGCCCTACAAATCCGTGGGGCACGCTCCAGTCGATTGCCTCAGGTGTGACTTCTACTCTTCAGATCGACATCCCGCTACCGAGCGCAGCAGATGTCTATTCAGCGTTACCTGTTCCTGACGGATATTATGCCACCCCGGAGAGTGCGTCTGATGCAACCCATGATGGATTCGCGAAATGCCCAGCAGGCTACAGCTGTACCGGTGGTACTCGATCCCTGTCTGTTCGTTTCACCGACAATGTGTGCATCGATGGCACAGAGACGATCTCCATCCCAGAGGCAAGCCAAAGCTACCTGACGCCTTCTGCGTTTGAGCTCGCAGCCACGACTTCTTCCTTCATGTACCGCTTGGATATGATCGAACCTGATCCATCGATCGAAACGAATCCCTTCGTTCTGGATAGCAACCGTCGGCTTTCATTGACACGAGCGCTTGACTTCGAGTCAACGAGGCGTTACCGACTCTTGCTCAGTATTGCCGACTCTGTGGCGCCTCCAACAAGTACCTACCAAGCCGTGTGCACCATCAACGTTGCAGTCGTGGACGTCAATGAAGTTCCGTCCATCACAAACAGTGCCATCTCCCGGACGATCCCGGAAAACATGGTTCCACCTGTGAAGATCCCTCCTGCGCTTCTCGTCCTCGACCCGGACGCATTCGATAGCTTCGCGCTATCAATCGTATCCGACGGATCGGATTCGTTCACGCTGGATCGCTATGGGAACATCTACGCGACCAAGATGCTCGACTTTGAAACTCGGCGTAGCTACTCGCTGAATGTATCCGTTGTCGATGCTGGAGGGTTGGCAGTTTATGCTGCTGTATCGATCGTCGTCGTGGACGTACCAGAGTCACCCAAGTGCATGGCATCATCGTATGTCGTACTTGAAACGGCTACGATCAATTCTACGGTCATGGAACTCAAAGATTCCGTCAGCGACCAAGACGTGGGAGACTCTGTGTCTTTTGCTCTTGTGTGGGAGAGCCTTCCAGGCGTCTTCGCCCTGGATGCATTATCCGGTCGACTAACTACACAAAAACAACTCGATTACGAGGTATTGGACACGTTGCGAATTCGTGTTCGATTCACGGATCGGACAAATCGCTATGATACATGCGATTTTGTGATCAAGGTCCAGGATGTGAACGAGCCACCAGTATTGCTTAGCGGGTCCTTCGACGTGCTCGAAATGTGCACAGGTGAAGACTGCTATATTGGAAGTGCCTCATCATTTGCTACTGATGAGGACCGCGACGATGTTCTGAGTTTCTCACTTGTAAACTGCACTGACATCCTGAGTATTTCGAGCACCGGAGAGCTAAGCGTGATTGGCAGTATGGATTTCGAATCATCATCGTCAGTCTACGCAAGTGTGAGAGTCACCGACAAAGGCGGACTCACATCGACTGCGACAATGGTCGTCGATGTTATCGATGTAAACGAGCCTCCAACCGCGTTGCCGTTTTCAGTCTCTGTCGCAGAGAATCTAGCCATCGACTCAGTCGTAGTTTCCCTCACTGCCGTGGACCCCGAAGGCGACATCGTGGTGTTCAGCATCGTGAATTCTAGCGCGGGCTTCGAATCACTCTTCACTCTCGTGGGATCCGACATCCTCGTCGTCGCACCAGTCAACTACGAGACACTGGGTAGTGCAACCGTCTTTACTGTCTATGTGCGCGCGTGTGACCCGCTCAATCTCTGTAACGACGTTGGCCCTTGCACTCTCACAGTAGTGGATGGCCCAGATACACCAGTTTTTGGTGCAATTACGGGAACATACTCAATATCCGAGGATCAAGCTACTGGCACTTCAGTTGGCCTTCCCATCACGGCAACTGATGAAGACGTCGGCCAGACTTCACAACTCGTATACGCCATCTACTCTGGTGATCCCATGGCCCAGTTTGCGATAGCATCTTCATCTGGCCAACTCAGCTTGGCTGGGTCTCTTGATGCCGGTCTCACCTCGGAGTACTACCTCACGATCAGTGCAACAGACCCAACCGGTCTCGTCGGGTACTCTGACAAAGTGTTGGTTCAAGTGCTCGATGTCCCAGCCGCTCCATATTTCACGGATACGTTCGCATCCCAGAGCACGTATTCCGTTGATTTGAACCAGCTAAGTGACGGCACATACTCAACTATCCAGCTCAACGTAGATGACCCAGATCCTGATCAAGCGGGTGGAACGTGTTCGCTGGTTACGGATGGTTCAGGTCGGTTTGGCGTCGAGACAAGTGCAGACTTCACAATGTGTACGGTGGCAGTCAACCAAGACTCTACGCTTGCCACCCAAACTCTCTATTCGATCAAAGTGCGAGTGACAGATCAGGACAACGCTACACTTTACACGGAGCTCACATTGAGCATTATTTCCAAGGGCGTCAACAATCCACCGCAATGCACGGCGAGCCGACTGCAGCTTACGGAAAACTCGGTGCAGGGGACGCTCGTTGGTAAAGTCGTTGCTAGTGACAAGGACGGAAACGGAATTTCGTTCGCCATCGTTGATGGGGATCTCTTCAACATGTTCAGCATCAATGCGACGACGGGCGTGTTGACTGCAGGCTCGAATGCAACGGACTATGAGACCATCAACTCCTACAATCTGACCATCGAGGTCCAAGATGATGCTCCAGCTCCATTAGCATCACGGTGCACGGTGACGGTGACTATCATCAATGAGGTGGAGCCTCCAGTGTGCCCAACAGCTCGCACCGCATCAATTGCTGAAAATCTTGCAAAGGGATCAATAATCCTGAATGACGAGCTGTGGAAGAGCTGTATCGATCAAGATTCGGGAAAGTCCAGCGCAAGCGCTTTTCTCTTCGAGATTGTCGAACCGACCACATCGTTCATCATCAACCGGGTCAATGGGCAACTTCTATCCACGCAGATGTTCAACTTTGAGGTGACAGCAGCATACAGTTTGACAATTCTGGTGCGCAATGCAAGAGCCGAGTCGAAGACGACGAAGATTGCTCTTCTTGTGCAAGTGATTGACAAGAATGATGCACCGCTGATCTCATTCGCAGCAGTCAACCCAGGCAACTCTGCGAATGCGGCTACGATCGTGGAGGGTTCAATGCGCGGGTCAAAGATAGGCTTCATAACGGCAACTGACGAAGATGCCAATGATGTGCTGGGCCTGACACTGACCGACAGTTCGACGTCTTTCTTGCTCGAGCAAATCAACTCGACGACGTGGGCGATTTCGACCGGAGTGGTGTTCGACTACGAGACCAAAAGTGTGTACCTTTTCTCCGTTACAGCGAAAGATAAAGCAAATGCTGCAGGAACTGTGGCCATCTCGCTGTCCGTGACGGATGTAAACGAACAACCATTTGTCCTCACCAATCAACAGCTCTTCATTGGTGAAGATGCCGACAATCGAGATACAACGAAGGCGATCTTCAGGCGGCGAGGTCCATGCGATTTGCCAGCTGACAGCAGAGCAGCGGCGTCAAAAGCGACGGCAATCTCTCTTAGTCACTGTCAGAGCCTGTGCACTTCAAGCACGACGTGTGCCGGTGGAATGTATAACGCCACAGAGTCCTCGTGCTGGTTGACATTGACATCAATGAGTGCAAGTCTCAGTTGTGTGCCGTGCGGATCGTGTGAGCTATTTGACCGCATGACTCTGCCGGCTATGCTTCCGCAATCCGCGCTTGCTGTGACTTCCAATGACTCGTATGCGACGGCCGAGACAGCATTTCCGTCCATGTCTACACTAACTGTGGAGTTCTGGTTACGTGCAAATAGCTCATCTGACGGCGCATTCATCACGTATGGCACAACGAAGGCATCAAAGTTCACTGTCGCGATCAGAGTCGCATACTCAAGCGATGCTATTCAAGTGACGCTGTTTGATACGGCGATCACATCGAAGAAATCCCTCACACCAGGCAGCTGGTATCACGTCGCAGTTGGCTGGAGAGCAGATCTTGCTATAGTTACTATGTACCTCGACGGGACTCAAGTGTTGGAGACAAAGCTACCAGCTGCGATCGGGAGGGTGATTGACAGTGGTGGAAGCTTGGTTGTCGGTCACTGCTTTGGTCGAGTCACGTGCGCAGCGAAGTCGTTCGAGTTTGCTATCGCTGAGGTAAGAATGCAGTTCCCTTGCCTTGTGAGCCTATGCAGAGACACTGACTCCGTGCCCCTATAGCTTCGTTGGTGGTCCGAGCTCAAGTCGCCTGATTTCGTTCGCACGAACTTTGCACGAGCAGCCACAAGCGCAACGCCTGGGTTGGTATCACGCTACAGGTATGTGATCCTCCATTGTATGGATTCCCAATATGAGGGTATGAAGTGACGGTCGGTTCGTCGTGCTTACAGCTTCAACGGCTCAAAAGCTGAAGCAGCCGGAGGGAAGGCGTTGACAAGTGCGCGCACACTCTCGTCGTTTGTCAGCTTCAAGTCGATCAGTGGCTTCATTGCTCCATCATCCACAAGATGGCGTCTTGTTGTACTTGCGGACCAAGGCGACGCTTCACTTGGCCTCGCTGAAATCTGGTGGTATCATGAACGAAGCAGACTTGTACCCGTGAGAGATATCAAGAGTATTACTACGTCAGATTCATCTGACTTCAGCAAGGCTGTTGATGGTGATACGAGCACAGTGGCAATCTTGAAGTCTACAACAAGTGACGACACCGGGAGCTGGATTGAACTTCAGTTCAAGAGTGCAGTTGACGCATCAAAAGTTGTTCTCCAGACGGCAGCGAATGCGAGCAACTGTGTGCGTGTGATCGCGGTGGTCCCCTATGATGGGTCTCAACAGGGGGTCCCTGCATCTTTTTTGTGGAATCTTCAATACCCGCAAACACAAGTCGTCGCATACGGTAAGTCCATCGAGTCGTTCTATCCATGATGCAGGGTGTGAGTTTGACGCTCGTGATGTCGGTGTAGCTCCGATGGACAGCGTGGTGGCAGATGATGACGACACTGGCTCAAAGAACCTCACGTACGCGTTCGCGACTACTGCCTTCGCGGATGTCTTTGCGATCGATTCAGTCACCGGAATAATTCGCCGTTCCAATCGAAGTCTGGATTACGAGACTCAGAGCCGATACGACCTTCAAGTGACTGCCACTGATGCCAGCGGCCTGTCCAGCGCTGCACAACCTTTAACCGTTTGGGTCACTGATGTGAACGAAGCACCATACTTCAGGTCGAGTTCAACCGCCAAGACAGTGCGGGAAGATTCTGCGATAGGAACTTTGGTCACTGATCTTGACTGTGTGGATCCTGATGGCGATCAAGTCGCGTTATCAATCACGAGCGGGAACACTCAAGGTTTATTTGCGATTCAAGGGAACTCGCTGGTCGTGTCAAAGAGCGAACTCGACTACGAGAGCACACGCTCCTACATGCTCCGCATCAATTGCGCGGAGCGAAATCGCGGAGCATCGTTTTATAAGGTTTCATCAAACTTCCAAGTGGATGTGCTCGATGTAAACGAAGCTCCGTTGGCTACTGACCAAACGCGTGAAGTCAATGAAAACAGTCGCGTTGGTGTACGTGTGGGTGAACCACTCCGTGCAAGCGACCCCGATGAAGGGCAGCATCTACGCTTCACGATATTGGCCGGAAACAACGCGAATTTCTTTGCGATCGATGGTATCTCGGGGCAGCTCTCGGTTGGAAGTGGTCCTGTTGACACCTACGTTGGCTGCTTTCGTCAGCTTGCTGAAACGTCAGCGACTAAGCAAGCGACTGACTTGACCTTCAGCCTCGATCCTGTCTCACAGTGTGCTAGCGTGTGCAGCACCCGCCAGTATTTTGCGATTCGCGCTGGAGCTGAATGCTGGTGCACGAATCTATTGCAAGTACCTGGCTCGATATTTCAAGTCAGCGATGGAGACTGCGCGGGCTACATGTGTAAGAGCGGACAAGATCAGCTGTGTGGTGGAGCAACAACCTTCGCTGTGTATCGTCACATGGATGGACTTGACTACGAGCGCACGAACTCGTACACTCTTCAGGTTGAAGTACGTGATGACGGCTATCCGACCTTGGCTAAAACGTTCACTGTCACAGTCGCAATTAGCGATATCAACGAACCACCGGCGCTGTTACTGCAACCCATCCAAGTCGCTGAGAATGAGTTGATTCGTATCAATGCCTCGACTTTCGCGGTGGTCTCGGATGAAGACATAGACGATACGTACCAGCTCGCGCTCGTCGGCTGCTCGGTGAATCCGTGCCCGTTTTTCTTCGACCCGTTGCCAGCCAACGTTCTCTGGACTAAAACTACATTGGACTACGAGTCGATGTCGACATACACTCTCACTTTACGTGCTCTCGATCGTGGAGGTCTCCTAGGCTCAGCTACGGTCATCGTTGCAGTGCTGGACGTGAATGAAGCTCCAGTGATCGACGACACGGCAGTTCGACGAGTTGTGGAAAACTCTCCGACTGGCTCATTGATTGGTGATCCAATCCACGCGTTCGACCTGGACGCGGCCGACAAGATTACATTTAGTATCGTCTCCCAAGAGAGTCCAGGGTGTCTTCGTATCGATTCAAGCTCTGGCCAGCTTTTCGTTTCGAACCAAGCGTGCTTCGACTACGAAGCGTATACCTACGACGATCAACCTGCTTCAAGTTTCAATCCTGTACAAGTCAATGGAGGTGGATCTTCGATCGTGTCAGTCGAAGCGATCTTCTTTCCCAGTGAGCTCCTCAACGTCAGCTACGTGGAGCTCACCGTTGTATACGGAAGCGCAGGTGCCACCACAAAGACACCAGCTGAAGTGAGGGAGACCATGCTGCTGAACTTGAAGGTGCGAGTGCGATCGTCAGCATCTGCGGTCAACTCAATTGTCTCCTCAGGGAGTGTGGATGTGGTGCAAGCAGCCGATGCACCCGGGTACTTTATTGGCACTGTACGCTGTGCACTACCACTTCTTCGAGGAGTCACAACCACGGCTGATGTCAAGTTCGCGAGTGGGTCGTGGAGTCGTCTTTTCTGCGTCAAAGACCTCAAGAAAACCTTTTCGGTGCTCGTGTCCGTGCATGACTCCTCACCTCAAGCGCTACGTACCGAGAAAACGTTTCAAGTCGAGATTGTAGATGTGAACGAGCCGCCGGAGTACGTTGGCACGTCAACAAGGCTCTCTATCGACGAAAATTCTCCAACTGGGACAACTCTTGACGTAACTCTACGATCTCAGTTCTTCGACCCGGAAGCAGGAGACCTCCGGTTCGTCATTCAGTCACAGAGTGTCACCGGTGCATTCTACTACGATGCTATGACGGACAAGCTGCGGGTGGGTGATGCTTCGAAGATCGATTACGAGTCTCGAGTGTCGCACAACGTTATGATGCAGGTCGTAGATCAAGATATTACTGTGTTCGCGACGCTCACAGTGCTCATCAACGATATAAACGACCCCCCAGTGGCGTTCTGCTCCCGAATTCAGATTCCGGAGTCCACACCATCAAAGTCGGTCCTCAGCGAGGCGGTTACTGTTCACGATGAGGATCTTGGCGATCAATCCTTCACGTACCGACTCGTTAACGGGTCTGGTGTATTCTCTGTTGACTCCGCTGGTCGGCTTCTCCTCCAAGAGACACTAGACTTCGAAGTTCAGTCGTCTTATGCTGTCCAAGTCGAAGTGGCGGACAAAAGCAGAGCGACAGGACTGTGCACGGTCTTCATTGAAGTTCTCGATGTCAACGAAGCGCCTGTCGGACCGACATCATACTCAGGATCTATACACCAAAGCGCTGTGAAGGGAGAGGTCGCGTTAAAAGTTCTTCTGGAGGACCCCGAACGTCAAGTGTTGTCCTACCGCTTTGTTGACCCAGCACCACTATCCGCGAGCGGGGCGGTGTTTTCCATGGCTCCTGGAGGCTTCTTGGTGGTTGGGACTAGCAACGCGTTCAACTTCTCATCGCCAGCAAACTACTCTTTACTTCTAGCCGCGAGCGATGGTGTCTACGAGGTTCCATTTACGTGCACAGTAGTTCTCGTTCGAGACGATCCACCTGTGGTATGTTCAAGGAGCGCATCTCGATTCGACGTTGTGGAGAATGCAATTGGCGTATCGATTGGCTACGTGAAGACAGACGCCACGTCAGCAGCGACAGTTACCTCGCACTTTATGCTCCTCGATAGCACGACCGGATCGCCTGTGTTTACTCTCAACTCGACAACAGGAGAACTTCGCGTTGCACCCCAGGTTGCATTGGACTTCGAGTCTCGAAGCACCTACGATATATCGTATGATGTTTTCTATGCAGACAGCTTGAAGATTACATGCTCGGCACAAATTCACGTAATCGACCAGGATGAACCACCGGAGTGTGGAAGCATAGAAATCTCGATGGCAGAGAATCAAGTCGGAACGGATGTGTGGATTGGTCAGATCAAGGCCACAGACCCAGAATCTCAGGCGTTGACGTACACCATAGATGAGTCATCGACTACGTTAACGGGCGCGTTCGTTGACAGCACGGGGGCTGTGTCTCTGCATGACATGGCAGTCATCGACTATGAAGTCTCGCGACGATCAAGCATCACAGTTGCCGTGACCGATGGATCTCACGTGAAGCAATGTGCTCTCACTATCAACGTGCAGGACACGAATGATTGCCCAGTGCTATCAGTCCAAGACTTCTTTGTTCTCGAGAACAGTGCCATTGGAACGAATGTGGGTAAACCCGTCTCAGTGAGCGACCAGGATCATGCCGATAGCAGTGCCGGCCGGGTTACATTCGCAATGCAGTCCGATGCATTTACGATTCATTCGACGACAGGACAAATCTCAGTTGCGAACAGAGAGGCGCTCGATTTTGAAGTGGTTCAGAAACTGCAAGTGACTGTGTTCGTAACGGACGACGGGAATCCGTCCTGCACAAGTAATGCCACGATCAACATCAACGTGCAAGATGTCAACGAAGCGCCCACGATGGTGGATGGAATCACGGGAAAAGTCACTGAGTACACTCGATCGTCGTCGCAAAGTAGCTCGACAGCAGTGGCAACCGTCCATGCGGTGGATCCTGACACTGGTGATAAATTTCGCTTCACCATCGTCACTGGTCGAACGGACGCATCTTCTCTCTTCCGCATTGACGGAGCGACTGGGGACATTTATGTGACAGATCCAACAGCGTTCGATTATGAGAAGACGTCAACGTATGCCCTGGTCGTCATGGTCACAGATCGAGGCGGGCTAAGTGCGACAACGTCCGTGGCAATTGCTGTGGTCGATGTTAATGAACCACCCATCTTTCAGGTGCTACGTGCCGAGATCATCGAAAATGCCCCGGACGGAACAGTGGTGATCGACTTCACTCCGAATCCCAGTGCAACTGATCCAGAGGGTGACACGAGGATCTCGTACTCTCTTCTTCCGACATCACTACCGACGTGGGTACCGTTCGCTATCAGCAACAACACGCTCGTGGTTACTAGCGGCTCAAACACCCTTGACTTTGAGACACGATCCAGCTATAGGCTGACGCTCCAAGCATGCGACTCAGCCAACACGTGCGATTCTTCGCTCTTTGTCGTTGAAGTCGTGGATGTGAACGAAACCCCGTTGATATATCCCTCGACGATTGCTGTTCCAGAAAATGCCGAAAGGAATATCCTGGTCGGGAAACCACTTCTGGCGTATGATCCTGACGTCGGGCAGGTACTCTATTTCGAGATCGTCAGTGGGGATGATCAAGGCATCTTTGGCATTATCTCGTGCAGTGGACAAGTGTACGTCAAGCGTGGAGGTGCGATTGATTTCGAGCGAGACAGCAAATTAAAACTTGAGGTTGCCGTTCGTGATAACGGTACCCCTGCACTGCAGAGCTCAGCGGTCGTCACAATTGCGGTTGTCAACGTCAACGAGTCTCCTGTACTTGCGCTTGACTATCGCATTCAACTTGACTCGCGGGATGGTGCAGACTTTCTCGGAGATGCCTCGTTCTCATCACTGGAGCTTGTTCAGCGGATCGACACGGCCGGCAGTCCAACTCCCGGGTACTGTTCACGCACGACGACCGAAGTTGAGAGTCTTCGAAACACAGCGATGTGCTTAGATGGTTCAACCGATCCCTTCGTTTTCAAGGCCACGTGGAATATGCTAGTGGGACGCTCATCGACACTCGCCCTTCGGACTTTGTCTCAGGCTCCGATTCGAGTGGTGTTCGTCATTGACAACTATCTATTAGAGACGGAAGTTACATACCGACCCAACCTCGATCTTAAGTATATCGACTCAGCGATGCAACAACTTCATCGTGGACTACACGCTGTCGCTGTGTACGGGTTTTCAGCCAGCGACCAGCCAGTCTCTCTTGAGTTCGCTATCGACAGCATGTCCACGTCGTGGCAGCGTGTGTCTCTAGAAACACTTCAAGGTGTACATCCAAGCCCCATCGTGCGATCGATTCCCGAGAACAGCGCCGCTGGGACCTCAGTCGGAGACGTGGTTAGCGCGGTCGATGAGGACGGGGACGAAATCCTGACGTATGCAATCATTCACCAAGATTTTGATGGTGCATTTGTGATCAACGCGACCACGGGCCAGCTATCTGTTGGCTCCAAGCCCTCTCTTTTGGATTACGAGACACAGGCATCCCATCATGTTCTTGTTGAAGTAGCGGACAAGGGCAGCATGGGTGGTGTGAAGTTGGTGGCGCAGGCTCTGGTTGTCATTCAACTCCAAGACATCAACGAACCTCCTATCATCGCCGCCTTATCAACCAGCAGCGTGAAAGAAAACTCCCTTGGAGGCACGTTGATCGGAGACGCTTTGCGGCCAATCGATCCAGAAGGCGTGCACTCGCAGTTCTCATTCAGCATACTTAATTCCTCGCCACTGCCCACCTTTGATCTCTCAAGTTCGGGTCAGCTCTTCGTTGCGCCTGGTGCTCAACTCGACTACGAGACAATGTCAGTGTATCGCCTCGAGATAAAAATCACGGACCCGGACGGTCTCTCAGCTCAAACCGCTTTCTTCGTGTCTATCACAGACATCAACGAGCCTCCGTTCGTTACTGTTGACGTTTCCCAAGTCACAGAAAACTCGCCTCGAGGCACCGTGGTCGCTATCCTGACCGGCTACGATCCCGAGAATCAGACGCTGAGCTTTTCATGTTCATCAGATCTTCCGAGCGTAAGTGCCGATGGTGACACCCAGTTTCGCGTTGTGCCGTTGACGAAATCGACGGCTCAAGTCGAGATCCGCAGCGGAGTTATCGACTACGAAATAACTTCTCGCTTTCAACTTCACGTGAATGTCACGGACAGCGGTGCCGATCAACTGTCCGCCTCAGTGACTGTGAACATAGACGTTCTCGACACCAATGAACCTCCTCGCCTGGTCGGCTCCTCGAGTAGCGTGCGCTTCTCTGTTCCAGAAAACTCCCCGACGGGATTCTCAGTTGGTCGACCAATTGCCGATTTCGTCGCGGATGACGATGCAGGCGACAGGCTCTCCTTCACGATCGTCGATTCCATTCCTCTTGTCGACATGTTTGTGGTTGACAGTACGACCGGAGCAATTCAAGTTCAGAACGCTGGTGCGCTGGACTTCGAGTCTCTACAGTCTGCATCAGTGAGAGTCCGAGTGACCGACAAGGCCAGTAACTACCTGGATGTCGCTGTGGAGATCGCAATCGCAGATGTGAATGAGCCTCCGACGTTTTCGTCTGATAGCGTATCTGTCTACGCATCCGAGTCGAGTACTGTCGGGACCGTTGTGTACACCGCGAGTGCTATTGACCCGGAAAGAACTCCATTGCAATACGTCGTGGTATTGAGTCAGCCTGAAGGTTATCTCGTATTGGACGCGACTAGTGGTAGTATCCAGATCACAAAGCGTCTAGAGCCTTCGACACCATACGTCATCTCTGTTCGCGCGGTGGACGAGGGCGGTAAGGGAAGGTCTTCCTCCACGGATCTCGTCGTCAAAGTGGGTGTGAGTCGTGCAAACCACGCCCCCTCTGTCGCAACCTTCACGTTCAGTGTCAACGAAGACGCTGCGATCGGAAGCAAGATAGGCACAGTCACTGCAAGTGACTCCTACGCTGGCAGCGTGATGACCTTTTCGATTCTCCCAGACAACGCAATTGTTGGCTTCCGCGCAACTGCGAGAGACTCGGCAGATGTCTTTCTAATGGGTAAGTTGGACTTCGAGCGTATTCCCCAGCTCAAGGTCCAGCTCTGTGCAACAGACGACGGTGCGGAAAACAATCACGTCGAGGTGATGACTGGCTGTGGGGAGCTGGTCGTCAACGTTGTGGACAAGAACGAACCTCCAGTTATCGACGAGGGAACGTGTAGCGAGTATCGCTCTGTTGTAGAAACGATGTTCCTGTCTCCATGGACTGGTAAGTAGGTAAACCGCTCGACTTGCATTCTGTGTGATTCTGACATGATGCGATTCTGGATGGACAGATATTACTCAAAGCACCGCGAGTGGAGGGCACTTCGATGGTACAAAGTCTATGGCGATGTCAGCGAGTGGCGGCGTGCTTGCTTTCGGCGACTTAGACTTCTCGCTCGCTGTGAGTCTCCGCCCCGACAGTACGGACACGATGAGTATCGTCTCTATGATCGGTGTCGGTGGCCACACGCTGGAAGTCAATGCTATCAGTGATACCGTCCAAGTTCAGATCGATGGCTCGAGCGCGGTATCCAGTGATAATGTTTTGGTGTCATTGCAGTGGACTCGAGTGGTGATCACGTATTCAGAGTCCGAAACCATAATGCGACTATTTGTCGATGGGAAGCTGAAGGTCTCGCAGCCCCAAGTTAAGTTCGGATTCCGAGACGTGGCGTCGAGTGGCCTGTTATCAGCGCAAAACAAGCCGTTTACGGGATGGATCGCGCGCGTTTTCTTCTTCACAACAGCTCTCTCTAGCCACGAGATCGAATCATTGCAGTCGTTTTCAGGTGAGTGAGGTGTCTGTCATGTCTTGCAATCCCTTAGCGGCGGCACTGAATAATCCGAACCATGTTCTGTAGTGCCAACGTTCTTCACCACCCTTGGTGGAAGAGCCGTGTCTCAAGCTGATGGATCTGCCTACTGCAGTAACATTAGTCAGCGACTATGTGACACGATTGATTTCACTGATCTGTGTGGAATGGCCAAGCAGACACTCCCGATGTTGAGCGGTGGGAGCGTGGTACTTCCCTCTTGTTCAAGCATGCGTGTTCAGCAAAATGCGGGGACTGCAAACCTCGCATGCTGCTCGTTATCGAACGAAAAGCGCATACTAGGATCAGAGACTGATCCTATTCTGCCAACGCGATGGATCTCCGCGAGCTCGTTCTTGGGGAACCTCAAGCAACATGGATACGGCTCCGGCGGATTGGGTGTAGTTCGTGCATCAACCAGCAACAATAATGCCGCGTGGTGTCCCGCAACGGCATCGTCCGATGAGTGGTTCATGGTGACATTTCCACGGCCGACGATGCTCACTCGACTGCATATCAACTCGGGAACCACGGCGGCAAACGAGAGCGGCCTCTTGGTTGATTTCCGTTTGGAATCCAGAGCGAGTGAAGAGGCTGGATTTGCACCCGTGGCGATCTCACCAAGAAACCCATCCCAGGGCGAGTCAGGATACAGCGTACTCCTCCCTAATACCGTTTCCCGGCAACTTCGCATCGTCCCCCTCGCATGGCGGGGGTCAGCGTGTATGCGGATCGAGCTCTACGGGCCTGCACCAGGTACGTGCTGATATGTACCGACGAGCCTCTTAAGTGCTGATCCTCACACTAACCAATCCTAATTATGCCTACAGAATACGTGTTCGAGAATCCTGTTGTGGCTGTTGATCCTGACAATTACGACGCCATCAGCTTCACCTTGCAACAAGAGCCTCGACCTCCAGGCTTCTCGATCGACCTTACTTCTGGTGTTCTTCGCGCTCGGTCGGAGTGGATTGACTACGAGATTGTCGCAAGCTACGCTTTACGCGTCCAAGCCACCGACTCGATGAACGCATCAGATTCGTGTGTTGTAGCGATCGACGTTGTCGACGGAAATGATCCCCCAAAATTCACCTCCAAGGTGTTCTCGCTTGATGAAAATAGTGTGAAGGGGACGCGGGTCGGTGAGCTACAAGTTGACGCCAGAGAAGCTTCTCAACGAACCACAGTTTATGTGATCAACCCTGGGGAGTGTCCATTTGCCGTTGATGCGTCAACCCATGAAGCCAAAGTGCGCGACTCCTCAGGCTTCGACTACGAGACTAGCAAGTCCGTTAGCTGCGTGATTTACGTCGTCGATGATGGCTCATCACCGTTCACGGCTGTGGCGACGATGACCATCCTGGTAATCGACGTTAACGAAGCCCCTATCGTGGAGAGTGGACATCGCGGCCAGATCCTTGAGGATGCTCAACGAGGCACGACTGTCATGACCGTCCCAGCAACCGATCCTGATGTCTTGACACCACAATGGGGAAAGCTTCGCTACATGCTGGAGAACACAACAATCTTTGTCATCGATGCCTCCAGTGGCGTTGTTTCACTTCGTGCGCCTCAATTGATCGACTACGAAGCACAGCAAGAGCACGTGGTGACCGTGCAGGTGATCGATGGAGGGTTTCTACTCTCCAAGCAAGACGCCTATGTGTCGGTGTTGAATGTCGAAGAGCCACCAGTACTGGGAGAGACTGTGCCCAGATTCGCAGTCCCCGAGAATGGTGCCACTCCACGAACTCTCTTTGCTGTTAATGCAACCGATCCAGACCGGTTGTCAAACGAGCTTTTGGTATTCGTCCTCCAGCCAAATGGAGCAAGCGACTACCTCAGCATCAATGCATCGACCGGGGTCGTGACATTGGTGAAGCCCTTTGACTACGAGATGCAGCGACAGTGGTTGGTTCGCGTTACGATTCAGAAGACTACATTGCAGAACGTACTCAACCCAACTGCCAGCATTGTGATCGACGTGGAAGACATCAATGAGCCACCACAGCTTCGAGTCAATCAGGTTGCTCTCACCGCTAGCGAGAATCTTGCCAGCGGTGTGGCCATCGGACCATCAATGGATCTATACGTGTGGGACCCCGAGAACAACAGCATGGTGTTCCAGTTGGAGTCTTCACAATATTCTTTGTTCTTCACGATCGACAGTTGCAGCGGCCAGCTTCGATCAAAGCAGCCACTCGACTTCGAGTCGATGCCGCATACGCTTGAGTTGACGGTAGTGGTCGCTGATGTGGTGAATCCCTCGAGTCCCGTTCACTTGGGGGTGATTGTGACTGTCGTCGATGAGAACGAAGCACCGATGTTTACATCACCAGCATTTGTATTCTCTGTTCGAGAAGATGCAGCGGACGGAACTCTCCTCGGCAGACTCACAGCAACCGACCCAGATGCAAACGACAAACTCACATTCGTTTTGGTAGCGGCTAGCAACAATTCGTTGTTTACCGTCGACCGAGAAAGTGGCCTCATTCGACTGCTAACCTCGGCAATCAGCGCGCTGGACTACGAAGAAAGGCCTATGTACACGTTGATCGTCCAGGCTTCCGACGGAGAGCTCACTGCCAACGCATCAGTAACGATCTCAATCATCGACATCAACGAGCCTCCTGTTTGTGAACAAGAGTCAAGGCAAGTACAGGAGAATTCCTTCGTGGGCACATCCATTCCAGCTGCGTTACGCGCGACTGACCCCGATGTCGACGATGCCGGTTATCCAGTCTCCTTTGAGCTCGTTGATAGTGAAGGCTCTGGTGTCGTTGCGGTTGCGTTGGACGGCACACTGGTGGTTGCACGTGGTGATCTGAACTTCGAGATTCGCAGCTCGTACGGGCTTCAGTATCGTGCGTGTGATCATAGCGGTCTGTGCTCGCTGTGCTCACTCAGTGTGATCATCACAGATGCAAACGATGCACCAGTAATCACGGACCAAGGTTTTCAAATCGATGAAAATTCGGTGGGGCAGGTCTTCCGTGTCATTGCAAGCGACGAAGACGCCTCAGATACGCTCTTTTACGAGATTGTCGAGCAGTCGATCCGTGATTTGTTCGCTATTGAGCACCTGACAGGTCGAGTTTCGACGCGGACCCCGGCTGCACTCGACTACGAAGGCCTTGCAAACCATTCAGTGTGGCTCAAGGTTCGAGTGACGGACAACGGAAAGCCTCGGCGTTACTCCACATCAACTGTTACTGTTGACGTCCGGGACATCAACGAATCCCCAGAGAGTGCTGTCGCAGCGCTGACGACTGTGGATGAGGACTACACGGTGGGGCGAGTCGTCTTCTCGTGGATGGTTCTTGACCCAGATAACGGCCAAGAACTCCAATTCTCAACGTCAAAAGACAACGCGGACGATCAAATGTTCGGGTTTGCGGATTCGCAGTCGAGTGATCTCATGCTTTTGAAGCGTCTCAACTTCGAGCTACAAGCTACGTATGAGATTGAACTAAAGGCGTGCGACCCGTTCATGGTGTGTACACGGTCCAAGCTGAAAATTCTGGTCAACGACAAGAACGACGCACCAAGTATCCTTCTTCGAGATCAGGCTGAAAGCAGCAACCGACTGGTCACGTTTTCGGTCTCCAATCATGCTGCTGTGGGGCAGGTTCTGGGTGCGATCCACGCACTCGATGAGGATGCGAACGATCTGGTAAAGTTCTCGCTACAAGCTCTCAGCAGTCTCGAGCTAAGTGGGAGTGTCCTCGACGGACTTCCAGTCATCCAAGTTAACTCTTCGACAGGAGTGCTCGCCATCACCAACTCGAGCCGCTTGCAACTGGTCGCAGAGGGATCCTCCTTTGTTTTTGATGCATTTGTGACCGACAGAGGTGGATTGAGCGACTCTGTGCGTGTCAAGATCAGTGTCGTCACTGTGAACGCCGCCCCATCCTGTGGAAATGGGCGTGTGACCACTCTGTCTGTTGACGAAAACCAAGCAGCTGGGTCTCCGATCGGCGCTCCCCTGTCGACCATCGTCACGGATGACGACATTGGCACGGCGTTTACATTCAGTCTCCAGCATCCGTTCCTGTCTGTAGATGCTCGGACTGGACAATTGTTTGTCAACGATGCAGTGAACTTTGATTTTGAGTCTCCGACACGCCAAAACGCATCAGTTGCTGTGCTCGTCGCGGATGACGGCTCCTTCCATGACGGGGTTGGGGCACTTACCACGGTCTGCTACGTCTCCATCGCCTCACGCGATGTCAATGAGGCTCCGACAACATCAAATCGATCGATTACAGTGAAAGAAGGTGCGTATTCCCAGCTCACTGTTGCGGTGACGTAGACTAACGCACTGTATCTGTAGGCAACTACAATAGCCTCGTTTCTCTTCCGAGCCAACGGTTGCGCTACTCAATCCAACGATCAACTGACGACTACGAATTGATCTACAACCGCTCCAGCGATATCGGGTTCAAAAAGAACTCTTCCAGCAAGTCACTGCGTCTAGGCTATGACTCCTTCTCAAAGATGGATGTCGGAATCGGGCTCCAATTTCCAAGTATCAGCTTTCCTGAGTCGACGTTGCTGTTGGATGGTGCTTTCCTCGAGTTCGCTGTGCCGTCAGGGCAGGTGGGGCCTCTCGCTTTGCAGATCCACTTGCTGAAGTCGACGCCAGCGACTTCATCGACTACCATATCGGCCACAAGTTTTGCATCCGTTGATGTCGTGGCGTGGACGAGTGACGCTGTCTCGCAAACTGTTCTTCGCTCGCCAGACATCTCCGAGCTAGTTAGAGGTTCACTGGGCGATCTATCGGGTACGAAGGCCATCAGCTTGCTCGTTTTGGGAAGCGGTGTCGGTGAGGTAGCTTCCTTCGACCGAACCACCATGACAGCGCCAGTCCTCGAGATCGCGTTTCGAGAGGGTACGTGTATCCAATGAACTGACCGAGACACCGATGAACTGACCACTCATTGTGTTTATTCCAGTGTCTCACGTCGAACTCGCCGATGGTCTCGTTCCATTCTTCGACGTCGATAGTGGTGACAAGCCTCAGTTTCGAATCGTGAGTGGGAACCCAACTCCGCCCCTTTTCACGATTGACTCGTTGACCGGACAGCTAAGCGTGAGCGTCGACTTACTCAACTATGAGGCACGAAACGCGTACGATCTGGACATCGAAGTCAGCGATGAAGGAAGGCTAAGCGCCATCTCACACGTCCACGTTGCAGTGCAAGACATTAATGAAGTGCCGGTCACGCAGGACGTCGTTTGCTTCGTGTATGAAGACGCACAAGCTGGAGCCATCATTTGCCAAGCCAGTGGCTCGGATCCAGACGGAGCGTCCTCACTCAATGGCACCACTGTGTATTCATTCGCGAGCGGCACTTTAACTCCAAGTAGTGGTTTCGCGATTGATCGTTCCAGCGGTGCAATCACCGTTACGACCAACGGAGCACTCGACTTCGAGACTGCCGCGAAAGTGAGTTTCAGATTTTGTCTAACCGATCTCGGGCAGCCGCCATTGTCAGCGTGCGGAATGGCCACCATCAAAGTGCTGGATGCAAATGATGCTCCCACCGTGGTGAGCCCAACGATCTGCGGGCGGGACGAAATCCCATCCACGTTAGAAGACAGTGTGCGCAATCAGTTCAAGGGTCAGACCGTATGCCAGTTATTTGTCGCGGACCAAGATTTGAACTCTTCCCCGTGGGGTATTCACACATGGGAGTACCAGGTCGCCGACGACGCCGGGCCTTGCCCATTTAGTGTCTCTGCTGGAGGTGCAATCATCATTTCCGATCCTCTACTCGTCGATTACGAGCGTTTGAAGACCTGTCGCTTCTCAGTGCGTGCAGTTGACGGTGGAGGACTGAGTTCAACGTGGCAGCGAGTCGATGTCGTCTTGCGAGATGTGAATGAGCCACCGACCATCCTCGTGGTTGGTGATTTCATTATTGATGAAAATGCTGGTGTCGGCACAGTCGTGTCGGGTGGGCTGATGGTGACTGACCCCGACTGGCTGGCGGATGGTTCTTCAGAAACCACACAACTGTCCATTGACAGTAAGTCGAGCGTGTTCTCCATCTCAAAGAATTCGGAGATCGTCGTTGCGTCAGCTGAACTCGACTTCGAAAAACGCTCGAGTCACAGTCTGCGCCTTGTCGCAATGGACAGTCGGGGCCTCCAAAGCGCGCCAGTCACGATTCAAGTACTTGTCAGGGATGTGAACGAGCCACCAGTTTTCGAGACCGCGTCGTTCGCGTACGCCGTGGACGAGAACCTACCTGCTTCTTCACCGCTACTGCCTGTGCTTCGGGCGATAGATCCCGATAATGGGGACTCAATCGCGTATTCGATTATCACCGAATCATCTGCAAACGTTCAGAATGGTGCTCCACAAACGTTTGGAATGGATCAATCGACTGGGCAGTTATACCAGATCCCGAATGGGTTGGATTTCGAGACGAACGCTATCTACACGCTCCAAGTCAAAGCCACCGATATTCGTGGGTTGTTTGCACTCGCGACCGTAGTCATCCACGTCAACGACGTCAATGAGGCGCCTATCTTACAGTCTCAACAGCTCCAACTACCTGAAGATCTTGCCCTCGAGTCGAAGATCGGCACAGCCCTCGCGCTGTTGGTGTCGGATCCGGATACCGTGGAGCAGTATTTCGAATACGGCATCACAGGCGGCAACGATCTTGGTCTCTTCCGGATCAGTTCCAGCACAGGGCAGCTCCTTCTTGTGAAGCCGCTCGACTACGAGAACAGTACGCAACACTCTCTCATCGTCTCAGTCACTGACCGTGGAGGCCTGAGCTCGCAAGCTGAGGTTCTCATCCAAGTGTTAGACGTCAATGAGGCTCCTGTTGTGCGAGATTTCGACTTCACAGTTCCCGAGAATCTACCACAGGGTGTGGCTATCGGCTCACCCCTTATTGCTAGCGACGTTGACTACGGGTCGGTCCTTCGATTCTCCGTTATATCGCAGTCTAATCGTGACGGCGTATTGAGCTCTAGTTGCTTTTCCATCAACGCCTCCTCGGGCCAGCTGGAAGTCGCAATTGGCTGTGTTCTCGACTATGAGACAACGGCAAGAAGCTTCTTTCGTGTCCAAGTTGAAGTCACGGACGGATTCCTCGCAGCACAAGCGTCGGGAGTTATTCGTGTTTCTGATGCCAACGAGCCACCAGTCTTTGAGGGTCACGTGGATACGCTCATTGAAGAGAACGCGGCTATCGACACTCTGGTCGTAGTCGTGAAGGCCATCGATCCAGATGCAGGAGATAAACTGGCCTACTGGATCTGTGATCAGAGTCACCCAAATACGTTCGCCATTGAGAGCCAGGAGAATACCTTCGCTCCAAGCATCGTTGTTCACAACGCAACGGTGCTGAACTATGAGGCACAACCGGTGATATGGATCGATGTTTGTGCAGAAGACATGCTTGGGTTGTCGGCGAAGACGAGGGTCAATGTGCAGCTCCTCAACGTGTATGAACCTCCTCGATTTACTACAAATGGTGTTACCATTCAAGTCTACGAGAACGTGTCGATCGGTGCACCAATCGGTCCGCCAGTTGGTGTGTATGTCTGGGATGAAGAGAACTACAAGAGCCCATCGCAAGTCTGCGATAGTGCCATCTCACTCCACGTACTCGACAGTTCATGTCTTGCTTCAACCGAGTGGACAGTAGACTCATGTGGGCAGCTCTCACTCTCTCGTGGCCAGTTGGATTACGAAACACAGAGCTTCTGCAGTATCGTGGTCGTGATCGCAAGCAGCTACAGCGACTATGAAAGTCCGACCCAGCGATTCGTGGTTGATATTGTGGTGATGAATGTGAACGAGCCGCCTGTCTTCTCCAGTTCAGCTTTCGCCTTCAGCGTGTCCGAGGCCGCCGCTGCATCCACGCTAATCGACTACCTTACAGCATCGGACCCTGACGCAAACAGCACGTTGACGTATCGCTGGCAGTCATCGATATCGATCATAGCTCAGGTCTTTCTGTTATCGTCGACTGGCTCGTTGAGGCTGACGAATACGCCTTTAAACTTCACGGCTCAGCCAATGTACACAGGTACGGTGGTTGTGAGTGATCAATGGGGACTGGAAGAGATGGCAAGCGTCACAATCAGTGTTGTCAACACGAATCACGCCCCAAAGTTCCTTGCGACCAAGTACACATTCACAATCACGGAAACTTCCGCAAGCCAGACACCAGTGGGCACCGTAGTCGCGACCGACTTGGATGAGAACAATGCGCTGATCTACGGAATCGTGAGTGGGAACGACCTGGAAACCTTCTCCATCTCGACTCTTTCCAGTGGTGGTGTTCTGCTCATCAGCAACGCAGCAGCTCTCGACTACGAGCGGCAGATCAGCTACGATCTCGTTGTAAGCGTGACTGACAATGGGGTAGGGGCTTTGTGTGCATTCACAAGCGTCCACATTGTCGTCGGGAACACCAATGAGCCGCCTCTTGCGGTGGACGTGATGTTGTACATTGGTGAAGATGCGTTAACATCCACATCGCTTAGTACGTCGGCTGGGTTGACGCAGGCATTTACTGCCTCGCTTGTTACCGCTGATCCGGACGCAGGCGAGACGCTTACCTTTGCACTCAGTGACCCGACGAATACTTTCGCGATCGACGGTGGAACTGGGGTGATTACCACGCTGAAGGCACTCGATTTTGAAGTGATCTCACTTTACGTGCTACGTTTCACAGTCACTGACAAAGGCGGTTTGAGTGCTGCGTCGACCATCACAGTCATTATTCAAGACCGGAATGACGCACCAATCATCGCGTCATCGGACTTTTCAGTCGTTGAGAACACTGCCAACGGAACGAAGATTGGAGTCATTATGGCAAGAGACGAGGATGTGGGCCAGGCGCATACGTTCTCTCTAGTCTCGACGACGGTCACGCTTCGAGACAACACTACATCGACGCGAACACTAAATGATGTTGTTTCTGTGAAGCGATCGACAGGGGAGTTGTTCGTGACCGACCCAGCAGTGTTTGACTTCGAGCAAGTGCGGTACGTCACCCTGCGTGTTGCTGTCGAAGACAATGGAGTGCCCGTAAAGCGGACAGAGAAGGACGTCGCCGTGTACACAGTGGATGTAAATGAGCAGTGTGTCTTCGACACCGAGGCGTTAAGCTTCTGGGTGGATGAGAATACTGTCGGCTCTGTTGGTTTCGTCTCGGTAAATGATCCTGATGTGTACGCCATCGGAGACCAAGCTAACTGGAAGACGCTCCGCTTTGCGATCGTGGAAGACGGGTCATCCTCTGCGCCAACTGCTATTGCGATCAACGTATCCACAGGCGAGCTTACACTGGTAAAACCAGTTGACTTTGAACAAGTCGCATCTATCAAGATACAGGTGGAAGCTACTGATGGAGGGCGCCTCAGCTGCTCAGGTGAAGTTGACGTGCAGATCGAGAACGTCAACGAGCCGCCAGTCGTCGAAGCAGCGACTTTCTGGGTGCTAGAGTCGACTCCAGTGGGCTCCGGGGTATCGACCACGTCCGATGGTATGACGATTGGAGCTACAGTGAGCTTCTGGGATCCTGAGAATGACACGATGACCATCACCACGAGCGACAGCTCACAGTTCTTCTCGGTCTCAGCTGATGGTCACGTGCGCGTTCTAAAAAATGTCGACTTCGAAACAACACAATTCCACGACGTCATTGTCACGGTCACAGATGCGTCCAAGAACAAGCAGTCGGATCATGCAATTATCCGCATCATCGTGATCGACGTGAACGAGGCTCCTGTGTTTTCCACTGTACCAATGCAGTTCAGTGTTCTGGAGAACGCCACGGTCGGCACAGCGGTTGGTGTCATCAACGCCGCCTACGATCCAGACGCGTACGATGTTCTCACCTATGAACTCATCAGTGCACAAGATCAACGCGGGTTGTCAGTGGATCTCTTTTCAATGCATTCGTGCGATGGAGAGATTCGCGTGTCGCTGGACCCATTGCACAAACTTGATTTCGAGACTACTAGCAGTTACGAGCTGATCGTTCGCGTGCGTGACCGCAAAGGGCTCACTGCGACGACCGCGACTCCAATCATCATCAAAGTTGTCGACGTAGATGAGGAGCCTCGCTGCTTCAGCACAACACTTACAGTAGCTGAGAACTCCCCTGGTGGAACGCTTGTTGGCACGGTCACGTGGATGGATCCCGACTCGCCGTCAAAGAACTCGATTTCAGTTTTTGAGATCACGAACAGCGCCGATGACGCGGCTTTCGGTGTGTTCTCGTTCCAGAAACAACCAGATAGCAATTCCTACGGCGTGTTTGTCAAAGATAGCGCGCGTCTCGACTACGAAGCAACACGAGAATACGAGCTGCGCATGCGTATTGTGGACAACTTTGTGGAAGATTCAGCAAACAGCGTCACGAAGACGATCTCCTCGCTGTCGTCCACATGCGTCGTTCTTGTGGAGCTACTAGACGTGAACGAGCCACCGACAATCGCTCCAGTGTTGAAGCGGTCAGTGCGCGAAAACATGCCTCATCTTTCGCTCGTAGGTGAGCCAGTCGCCGCAAGTGATCCGGATGCTTATGACGTTCTGCAATACACAATCGCTGTGAGTGATTCATTACCAGCGCTGCCGTTCGAGATCGACGTCGCTACTGGCCAAATACGTTCCACAGAAGTCTACAATTTCGAAGATCGTGCTTTCTACGAGGTGGCCGTCGTCATAACTGACTCGGCAAAGAACTCCGTGAGCACGCGCGTGCAGATAACGATCGAAGACGTGAATGAAGCGCCGAAGCTGCTGCGAAACTGCTTCGTTGACGCAAAAGACGACGTCGTCCGTCAGCGGTTTGATGCCAACGAGAATTTCTGCGTCTACGTTGATGAAAACGCCCCACAAGGAGCCTTAATCGAGAGGATCACTGCCACTGATGAAGATACAACTGGACAGCGGCTCTTCTACAGTATATTGGGAACGCAAGCGTCGGTCGCTCAAGTGGTGCCGCGTGAAGATGGACGCTCGAGTGACCTCGTAGTTTTCACAGAGCCTTTCGACTATGAGCGTCAGCGGGTGTATCGGTTCCGGTTGATCGTGAAGGATACAGGGCCTGGTTTCTTTTCAGACGAAGTGGACGTCGTGCTCTTTGTGCGAGATGTTAACGAGCCTCCGACGATCGTCAGCACGGCTATTCAGAGTCTCCAACTTCTGGAAAATGCACCAGAAGCTACTGCAATTGGCGCTCTGCAAGGCTTCGACCCTGAAGGTGACGCCTTCACCTTTCAGCTCCTAGACTCAAGTCCCTTAGTGGGTGTGGTCGCAATAAGCCCGGACGGAACCATCGTATCTACGGCGAAGCCCTGTGATTTCGAAGGATTACAGGCGATGCAAGAAGGGACATTGCCCCACATCACCGTACGAGCAGTGATGGTAGTGACAGTCACCAACGTGATGACTGCGCCATTTGAATTCGAAATCCGGATCCGTGATGTCCCAGAGCCTCCGTCGTTTGAGCAGCAAATGTACCGCTTCGCAGTCCACGAGCTCGCTTTCGACGGCTACATGGTTGGAATTGTCCGTGCGGCAGACGTCGATCATGGCGACGTGCTGACTTACTCACTAGCCTCGCGAGACCAGAACGATAACGGCATTGTCACTACGATCTTCCTGGTTGAACCATCCTCAGGGCTTCTGCGCGTTCGTCAACAAGGGCTCCTGGACGCAGAAAAGAAAGATGTGTACAGCCTGCAGATCGTTGCTACCGACCGTGACGGCATGACAGCATTCACCTCAGTGAGCGTGACTGTACTGAATGACAACGAGCCACCCGTGTGCCCTGATTTACAGTGCTGGGTCGTCGAAAATGCCCCAGCCGTCCAGTACGGACTTCCAGGGTCGACAGGCATCTGCCAAGCAGTCGCTACAGATCCTGACGCATTACAGAGCCACGTATTTCAGATCATTCAGCCATCCAGCGTCGAGAGGACCGTGCCGTTTGTGATTGGCTACGTGACCGGAATCATCGCGTTCCAGACTGGTAGTACAACAAGCTACGCAAATTTCGAGTCACGGAGCGAGTACCGTTTCCAGTACCAGGCGAACGATGTGCCAAGTTCTAGTCCTTCGTTGTCGTGTACGGGAGGGGTTGTCATCTCGGTCGTCAACGTCAATGAAGCCCCGGTGCTACTGGCGAACACTTCCCTCGCGATCGGAGAACTGTCCTTGACCGGAGCAACTGTGGGTACGGTCATTGCGAGTGATGAAGACTCTGGCGATGTACTGACGTATAAACTCGGGAGTCAATCTCTAAAGGGAATGTTCGCAATAAGGGCTGCCGACGGGCTCTTGACGTTAGCAGACGCATCTGCGTTGAACTACGAGTCGTGCGCGACGCACTGGATCCAGGTTATCGTAAGCGATCAGTCTGGACTTCAGGCCTCTGCAAACCTGTCGGTAGTAATTCAAGACGAGAACGACGTGCCAGTGCTCCAAAACGCGACATTCTTCGTCCCAGAATACTCCGTGACTGAAGCTGACCCAACTACGCTACTCGTGATGGTGGGCTCGTTGTCATGTAGTGACGAGGACTATGGTTCTGACTTGCACTACGCGCTGCTGGCAACCGAATACGCGTCGCTTATCACCGTCGAGAACAAGACAGGAAACGTTCACGTGGATCGTGCGGGGCTGGATTTTGAGTCTGTTCGTGCGTACGAGGTAACAGCTCAGTGCTCAGATGGCCAAGCGTCAACGACAGCGACGCTGCGTATCGTCGTCACAAACATGAACGAGCCGCCAATGATCAGTGATCAAATCATGCGAGTAACGGAAAACACACGTGGTGGAACGCCTCTGGGTACCATCTTGGTCCACGATCCAGAGCGGGATGACGCCAACTTCCTCACCATTGTGTTTCCCGAGTCTTCATCGCCCGACTCGACCATTGCCTCCGTGTCTAGACTGAGCATCCAGAGCCAACTGTTCTCGAACCCTAGTGATGACGCCCAGTGGGTATCTCTACCCCAGTTACTGGTAAACAATGCTGCGTTCGTGGTGACGGTAGACAAGGCGACATCGCGGCTTCCTGTGGGCACGAAACTTCAGATTGCAAGTGCCGGGATGCTGTTTGTGTTCATCGACCAGGATGTTGTCGTACCGACCTGGTTGAAACATAATCAGTTCATGCAAATGGACGGTAAGCGAGCGCTGGCGCAAAGCTCGTCATCAACAATGTCGTACGACATCTATCTGAGAGGGTTTGCGTCTGGGGCTTCGATCACGCTGACAGGAGATGCTGTGGATGAGTTCCTGATGCTTGGCGCCGTACCAGCCAGTCTGCAGTACTCTCTCCATGGCCATCAAAGTCAGTACTTCGATATCGATCCGAACACAGGAGTTGTGAGCGTCGCAGAAGATGCAGTGGTTGACTATGAAGTACTCGCACGTGCAGCTCAACAACAGTACCAGCCACTACCTCCACGGTTGATGATGGTAGTATCTGTGTCGGATAGCCTTGGTCTTCTCAGTGAGGCAACACTCACAGTGCTTGTCGACGACGAGAATGAAAGCCCCGTTATCACAAGCTCACAGTTCGCCATCGACGAGAATCCGACAACTGGATCGTGGATCGGCACGTTGCTCGCATCGGATCCAGATTTCTACGACTCGCTGACCTTCACATTGGCGTTCCCGTCTTCTGACGTGCTACTCACGAGTTCTGGAAACCTCAGTGTGGTGAATCCGACGGCCTTCGACTACGAAAGCAAGCCTTTTGTGCTACTACTCGTGCGCGTCACAGATTCGCTCGGCTTGTCCTCGGAGACCCAGATTCGCTTGGACGTGCTTGACGTGAACGAGGCGCCGGTGTTCGAACAAGCAATCTACTATTTCTCAGTCCAAGAAATGTCACCTCTGGGAACGCCAGTGGGGTATCCCATTCGAGCAGTAGATCCCGACGTTGGGCAGTCCAGCTACTTGCGCTATGAGCTCGTGATGAAAGATAACGGCGCTTCTCCGTTTCGTCTCGAGTCATGTTCCGGGCAGCTGACTGTGCAGTGGGCGACCCTGGACTACGAATCCCAGTCCAGCTTCCATCTGGACGTTCGTGTGAGTGACCCAGGATACCCGACCTCTTTATCAGACACGGCCGTCTTGATCATCAACGTTGTGAACGTAAACGAGGCGCCAGTATTCATGGAACTCCCGCAACTGTCGATTCTCGAAAACGCACACATCGGGACTCGTATCGGGCAGCTTGCCGCCTCGGATCCAGATCGGGGCTTGGCGTCTCAGTTATCATTCTCTTCGAACAGCTCAGGCCTTGTCAGCGTTGGCGTCGATGGAACAATCGCTTCCGCTAGCGTCTTCGACTACGAGTCGCAGACATCGATTACTGTCGAGTTCAAAGTGACGGATGAAGGGTTCTCACCCTGCGTAACTCTCGACGCCAACACCAGCATCTGTGACCCGATCTCCACTACCATGGTTGTCCAGGTTGCTATCGTCAACGTCAACGAAGCACCATCACTGCAGACAACGACGCTGAATGTGGCCGAAAACCTATCTTCGGGGACCCAGGTCGGCAAACCACTGCTGGTGATCGACGCTGACGGGACGAATGGATCAGCTTCTTTCAAGATCGTCAGTGGTCTCTCTGATGGAGACTTGGCGGAATTCCGCATTCGAGAAGATGGCCAGATCTTAACGTTACGCGCGCTTGACTTTGAGAGTACGTCCAACTACAGTTTGGAAGTGGAGTACTCGGATGGACAGTGGACGGCGACGGAAAGCTATGTCATCGACGTAAACGATGTGAACGAGCCACCAAATGTTGTTCCAAGGCAAAACGCGCTCGTGAAGGAGAACGATCTGCCAATTATCCTGGTCATGACTGTGAAGAGCACGGATCCAGATGCTGACGCAGTCAACAACTTTGAGCTATTGGATTCTGCGGCTCCATTCACGATCGATCCAGTGAGTGGGCAGATTTGGACAAAGCGATCGCTGGACTATGAGGTGGATCTTGTTAGCTACGCGCTCTCCGTCCGAGTGTGTGACAAGATCGTTTCGGGTCTGTGTGGCTTTGGGATCGTCACGATTGCTGTTCAGGACGAGCCTGAACCCCCATCGTTGCTCGCAATTAGCTGCTCCGTTGTCGAGAACACAATCCTCGTGACAGCAGGAGCTGATGCTAGCGTGAGCACGACGGCATGTGCGTTCCAGGCCAGCGACCTAGATGCCGGCTCTTGTGCTTCCTACTCGATCGTGGGCAGCTCCATCTTCGAGCTTGCGTACGTGACGACATCCGGCACTGTTGAGGCACTGCCTACCTCGCTATGCCTGAAGAATTCCAGTGCTATCCTTCGGTTACCAGCTAGTGCGGTAATCGACTACGAGACTAAGCCCTCCTATTCAGTCTCCGTCAAGGCCACAGACGGTACCGGTCTCAGCTCAGCAGCTACGATGTCCGTGTTTGTTATTGATGCGAACGACTGTCCGTCACTAGCTGACCAGAATTTCATGATTCCTGAACGATCCACAAAGGGAACGTTAGTGGGCTTCCCACTTCCGGCCCGCGACCAAGATAGTCGAGACTACCTTGCATATGTGGTTTCCTCCTCTGACGCCCCCGCGGGGCTCATCGAGATCAACCCGCAGTCTGGGCAACTGTATCTTGCGCGTGACGCGGCTAACAGTGAGTTGGTGTATCCTGTCGTCCACAGTATTCGTGTCGTTGTGACAGACAGCAGCACACCGATACGCTGTTCGACGAGTGCGACTGTCACGGTCAAGACGACAAAAACAAACTCCGCTCCGGTGTGGCTAATGAATACGTCTGTGGTGCTGACTATCAACGAGAACGTGCCAGCGCAGACTCAAGTGGGATCTGCTGCCTTCAGCACTTACGTGACCGACCCAGACGGTGATGTTGTGACATACTCGCTGCAGTCAAAGACAGATACATCATGTGCGGACACGTTTGTGATCAACGCTACAACCGGTAAGCTCACTCTTCGAGATGGCCGCAGCCTCGACTACGAACAGCAGCGTAGCTATGCGTGTACCGCAGTAGCGTGCGATCCGCTGATGATGTGTGCGGTCAAGGACTTCAAGGTATCGATCAACAATGTGAATGAGTCACCTCAATTCACAGAAGCAACGATCCGCATGGAGATCAAGGAGAACACGGAGTTGGCGACCATTGCCCCTCGCTGCATCAGCGCTGTTGACCCTGACGAAGGCGATAACGCGAAGCTCGCGTACACGCTATGGTGTGTGAATGGAGCTGCAGACTGCGCTCCATTTGCTGTGCGAGTGGAGACTTGTGACGCTAGTCGCACGGCCTGCGCGAGACTGTACCTCACAGGCAAGCTGGACTTTGAAACCAAGCGCGAGTATACTTTCGCGTTGAACGTGTCCGATCCAACCAAGCTCACTGCTACTGTACCCGTTACAATCCAAGTCGTGGACGTAAACGAGCCCCAGAAATTGGTCAACTTCCCGACGACAGCGAGCATAACGGAGAGTGCCATGATCGGGGAGTCATTGTTTACGGTGACCGCCTCAGATCCTGACTTCAGCACCACTCCATTCGGTGCGCTTCGCTTCTCAGTTTCTAGCATCCTCCCTCCAGGCGGATCAGGGGACGCCATCTTTAAGATCGATGAGCAAAGTGGCGCCGTGACAATTGGCGCTAAACTGGATTTCGAAGCTGTGCAGAGCTATCAGCTGATCATCATCGTGCGTGACACAAGTGCCGAGCCAATAATGGTTACTGCAACCTGTACCGTATCGGTTGTCAATGTTCAGGATACGACGATCGACAGCATGGTACTGCCGAAGACGCTAGCGTCCACAGCGCTTACGACCGCCGGTGGTGAGACGGTTGAGTTGTATGGAAGCAACATTGGCTTTCTCCAGCGTGCTGACGACTCCGCCATCTCTATCAAAAAGCTCGAGGTCCGCTATGGTCCATATGGCTCTGGCCTGCCGTTCGTAGCCACAACCTGCGCCTTGATCAATGGGAATACAGGCGTTCGCTGCATCTCCGCTCCTGGTATCGGCACGAGTCTCTACTGGCAGCTCACATTAGTAATGAATGTGCCTCTGCTTGGTGACACAACCTTCACGGCAACGTCGACTCTACCCCTTGGGTCATACTTGGCGCCGGCTATTGTGGATGTAAGCTGTACGCAGCTGTACCCGACTGATGGCATTATCAAGACGCAAAACGTCTACATCATTGGCAACAACTTCGGGGACCCTACGATCGCATCGTTAGTCTCCCAGTCCACAAGCGTTCGGTATGGTACATACGACGCTGCAGGCTGCCAGCTACTCTCCTCTGGTCGGGAGAAATGGACGTCCGACCCGTCACAACAAGTTGTCGCGTGCCGGAGCGTCATCGGTTCGGGCTTCAACTTCATGTTCTCAATTACGATTGCTGGCCAGACAAGCTCACAAGTGGCTTCACGTTCGAAACTGTGTCGCTACGAACTACCAGCGGTGTTGTCGATATCTCTGCCAAATCAAGCGGTGGAGATGAGCACGCAGGGTGGCGAGTCGATATTGCTCTCCGGTACAGGCTTCGGTGCTCAGGGCGACTCAGAGCTGACAGTCACGTACGCTAACGAACACCATTCGTTCGAGCTTCTCGATTGCTATGTCGTCGTCGACCACAAACAAATCCAGTGCTCGTCAGTTCCAGGAGCCGGCTCAGGATTCGTGTGGACGGTGACTATCGATGGACAGCGGAGCGTGAAAAGCAGTTTTATTACCGCATATCAAGAACCTCGGATCACTGGTATAACTGGCTTCCGTGATGTTCCGACAGCAGGAGGCACCGTATTCACCGTCGAAGGATCTAATTTCGGTCCCGACAGCGCACTCTTTGGAGATCCGGTGGTCGAGTACACTCGAGACTTCGCGACCAACTACACCAGCAACAACTGCAAGCGCCGGTACAGCGTTGCGACTTCCCACGCAGTGCTCGAATGTGTATCGGCTCCCGGTACGGGAGGTGGGCTTTCATGGCGCGTGACCGTGGAAGGTTTAGCGTCTCCATTTGTGCTGATGCCAAGTACAAGTTACGCTGGGCCGATCGTCACGCGTGTGTTCCGTCCAGGCGGTGAGACGGTCCTTCGCACTGACGGCTCCGAGCAAGTTCTCATTGAAGGCAAGAATTTTGGTCAGAAGGGTATCTCCATAGTGTCAAGTGTCAGCTACGGCGTCAATGGGAACGAGTTCGTGGCTGCGGATTGTGAGATCATAGTCAACCACGAGCGGATCTCCTGCTACACCGTGCCTGGTGTGGGCAGCCGACTGTCGTGGATCGTGACCATCGATGGACAGACAAGCGCAGCGCCGACGATCAGCTACGCGAAGCCTTTCATCCGATCAATCTCCGGCCCAGGCGCGATTGATGCTTTCGTTCAGGGCGGACAACTCGTCGTTTTGACTGGCGGCAACTTCGGTCCTCACGCGGCTGAGATTGACAGTATCACGTACGGGCCAACAGGTCGCGAGTATCTCGTGACAGACATCATCGACCACAACAACTCCGTGATCACGTGCATGACAGTTCCGGGTGTCGGCCAAGCTCTGAGCTGGATTGTTGAGGTCGGTAATCAGGCATCAGTCGTCTCCAGCGTAACGACATCGTATGCGGCTCCAAAGATCAAACGAGTGTCGACGACGGAAGCGTCAACCGATGGCACAACGCTCGTGTCGATTTATGGGGAGAACTTCGGAGCTAAGTTCACGTTTGCTGCGTCCAGAGTCGTGTTCACCCGACCGCAACGTGGCCTGCCGACAGTACTGCTTCCGATCGTGGACTTCGGCCTGCAGGTCACAAGTCCCACGACGATTGGTGAAAGCGAGTTCATTGTCGTCAAGATCCCCGTCGGGTATGGTGTAGGCGCGTCATTACAAGCTCTCGTGGGTACTACAAGTGTGCAGCAAAGTTCGACTGTGGCTATCAGCTATAAGAGTCCAGCGATCGACTTGGTATTCACGGATGACGGTCCTGACTCGTGCGCACCTACCTGTATCAGCCTCACCATCACTGGCAGCGACCTGTTCACCGGCGGGCGAGCGTACGTGTCTAAAGTACCTCTCACAGCAAGCGACACCGCATCATTAGCCTCTGGAGCTACAGTCTTAGTGACTGGCTTGTGGACCCATGACACGATTACCGTCCCGTCGTACGTCGGCAAGCTCGGATACGTGACCGTCGTGATCGGTGGCTCAGTCTGGAGTAACTCGGTTCCGTTCAGCTGGGACGACCCGACAGTACTCGACTGGAACACATTGAGCGCCACGTGCGGAGTCGCTGACTGTACGACATCCCACCGGCTCGACGGCGACGCGTCGCTGTTTGCATCCACTGCAACTGAGAAGAACGGCGTCTTCCGTCAGGATTCCGCGACTACCGGAGGCGCTACACTAAGCATGTACGTCAAGTACGTCGGTCGCAATCCAGGTGTTACAATTGGCGACAACCCTTGTAAGAATGTGCAGCTCAGCACTCCCGTCTTCTCGACGCTGTTCCTGGTGTCGATCGGTGTCACTGACACGACAGACATTCGACTGCTCACGTGTCAAGTGCCAAGCGGCCAAGGAAAGCAGCAACCTCTTGTGGTGACGCGTGGACGCGCGATGAGCAGTCTACGGTATGTCAACTACATCCCGCCGTCTGTGGACTGGTCTGCATTCAGCGCCACGTCAGCACCCACGAAGGGGAAGTCCGTGTCGATCTACGGATCAAACTTGGGTACGAGCCCCGTGCTCAAGCTTTGCCACACGGGGTTTAGCGATGTCACACTGCTGATCACCCAACGCTCACACACATCCATCGCATTCACTGTCCCGCCCGGTGAGGGATCACTCTGGACACTCAAGTTGTTGGCTGGTAATCAAGTCATCACAACGCCATTCGCCTACGAGAAGCCCGTTGTCGACAGCTTCACGGTCACATCATATGACACTGTCGGTGGGGGGAAAATGGTGCTGACGGGCTCAAACTTCGGCGCAATGACGCTATCTACACAGCACGATGTGGCCTTAGGCACGGTATCTCGTTGCACAATCACGTTGTTGACGCACAGTCGCATCGAATGCACAGTGGTCGAGGGTCAAGGCCGCGACTTGCCGATCCTCGTGACTGTGAGTGGCCAGACAAGCGCAAGCGCCGTAATGTTCAGCTATTCGCCGCCAGTCGTGACAAGCATCAGCCAGCGTGATGGCCCAACGGATGGCTACACGTGTGTATGCCACACTGATGCAAGCAAACCGTGCGCGTCGCTCACCGCACCGTTTACCTGCTCAGCGTTAACCTCCACATCTGTGTGTCCAAGTGGTACGGAACGCTGCGACCGCGTCCAGATCACAGTCGCAGGCAACAACTTCGGCCTCCAAGCTCTTGATTGGAAGCTTCAGTTGATAGGAACCGTGCCTTCTCAGGCCCTGCCACCAGTGGACGTATCAGCAAGTGACATTGTGACGTTTACACACACGAAGATCCAGTTCTACTTGCCTCCGGGGCAAGGCTACGACCGCCAGGTATACTTTGCTGCCTCGGGCCAGGCACTCACTGGCGCGTCGGTGGCGTTCGGGTACTCGTTGCCTCAGCTTCTCGCGTGGGAGACGGACACGACGAACCGTTCGACGTGTGGAGGGTACCAGATCACAGTGTACGGCAAAAACTTTGGCTCAGAGCGAGTGGCTCTTCTCATCGGTGGGCGTGAAGCGCGAGCTGACCAGAAAAGTATCCATCCACGGGCGTGTGCGAGCTGTAAGTACGGCTCGGCTGGTCCGTGCGTGGACTCAAACAGCGCCGTCTGCTATCCTTCCACGTACGTCGTCGACGCCAAGAGTTCATCTACGTTCAGCATACAGGATGCGTGTCCCGACCCTACCACTCAGACGCTCTGTCCAACTGTGAACACCACAGGAGCATCGCTGCTGCAGAAGGAAAGCGTGTTATCACGCAGCCACTACACGCTTACAACTCTTGTGCCCCCAGGCTTCGGTGCGAATCTCGAAGTGCGACTCGTGGTGGACGGACACGCCAGCAATGCACTGAGCTATTCGTACAACCAGCCAGTAATCACCGCGCAGATGCCAAACCAGGCCGATGCCAACGGCCTCACATCGATCGAGATCCGTGGCAGCGACTTTGGTTGCTTCCCGAACCAAGGAATCCAGATCGGATTCCAGTCTGATGAAACAAGGACCTCGCGCGCTCGACAGCTATATGAGCGCGAACTGTCCACGACTGGCTCGGGGTCTGGTGCGTCCTCAAGCTCCAGCGGCTCCGTCGAATGGAAGAGCGCATCTGTGCTTGTGTGGCAGCCGCCGAAGACGAAGGCTGGGACGACGAGTATTGTGCTCTCTGTGGGAGGAAACGTCATGTCGGCCTCCAGCCAAACCGAGATCAAATTCCAGTGTAGTGCCGGCTTCTACAAGACCAACACGAGCGTATGTGATGACTGTCCAACCGGAGCCTCGTGCAAGGGCGGCGACAGTCAACCAGAGGCTCAACCAGGCTTCTGGCGAGAGGGCGATGTCGTCCTCGCCTGTGATCCCGATTTCTCCTGTCTTGGTGCTAACGTGTGTGCTGCCGGATACACGGGAGTGCGATGCAATTCGTGCGAGAACAGCTACCACAAGCTCAACAGTGAGTGCCGAATCTGTCCAGACGAGCCATGGACTTCTGTGATCGTGATCGGTGTGGCAATCTTGATCGGCGCGGTCGTGAGCTACCTGCTCACGCGTCGTAACGTGTCACTGGGCCTGCTTTCCATCGGAGTGGACTACTTCCAGACACTTTCGATCTTCGGGAACGCGCGGATTGCGTGGCCCTCAGATCTGCTTAGTGTGTTCTCTACGATGTCAGCATTCAACTTGAATCTGGAGCTCATCGCCCCCGAGTGTTTTAACCTGCAGGTGTCGTACCGAAACAAGTGGATTATGATCGAAGTCCTGCCGCTGCTGCTCACGTCCGTGTCCCTTCTTCTGTTTGCCGTACGATACATCTACAAACGATGTGTGCTCCGCCGAAAGACACGACTGACCTCCCACAAGCCGCAGCTCTTTGGCTCGACGCTGGTGATGATGTACTACATGTTCTTGTACCTCACGCGCACTACCCTCGAACTCTTCAACTGCGTCAGTTCGATCCCTTCGGACGGCCACAAGTACATGGTGACCATCTACGCGCAGTGCTTTGAGCCCGGAGGACTCCACATGCAGCTCTTCCCGTTCGCGATCATTTCGTTCATCGTGTACTCGATGGGGTATCCGCTCTTCGTGTTCCGCACACTCTCCAAGAACCGAGCACTCGTGATGGAAGACCAGCTCTTGCGAGCCATGAAGAGAGGCACGAACCGCCGAACCAACCCGAACTGCTGGGAGTTCCGCAAGAAGTATGCCAAGTTATACTACCAGTTCAAGCCGAGGTACTGGTACTGGATGGTCGTGATCATCCTGCGCAAGTTCCTGATCGCCGGCGTCGGTCTGCTCTTTCGCCAGTTCCCTACGTTCCAGTTGGCGTGCGTGATGCTCATTTTGTTCATCAATTACGCCTTCCAAGTCCGCAACCGGCCGTACATGAGTGCATTTGAAACCAAGCTCGTGCTGGATGAGTACGCACGCCACGTGATCCACGAGACGCGCGTCGCGAAGGCCAAGGGAGAGAAGTTTCTTCAGCCAGCACACCTTCGTATCCACGAGGAAGGGGCCCAGGCCGTGCAATTCCTTCTGGGCAGCGAGACGAGCGGTGGGTTGTCGTCTGCCCAGCATCAGCAAACAATGGGCGAGTATGTGTGGGACCACAACACCGTCGAAGCGACGCTACTATTCAGCGCATGTCTTGTGCTGCTCTGTGGCATCATGTTTGAGAGCGGTCAGCTGGGCAACGCCACCGACGGCTTTAACAACGTGCCGGCGCAAATGCTGTCGGCACTGACGATGGTGCTCATCTTCGCGAGCTGTCTGTACTTTGTTCTCGTGCTGGTCACAGAGCTCGTGGTCGCACTGCGGCCTGACTACTTCAACCGCATTAACAAGGTTCAAAAGGTGTTCAGTAAGCAGTCACGGATGAACCGACGTGCCGGCATACTGGTGGAGGAAGACGAAGACCATGGTCGCGAGCACGATGATGACGACGGACTGGAGATGGTCGCTCACATGACGGCCAATCCACTCCACCAGAAACAAGCGGAGGCAAACGCGCAGGCACTAATGGCCAAGGCAAGGCAGCAGGAAGCGATACTCGCACTGCAGGACATGAAGCTACGAGGACTCGAGCGTAAGCAGCATCGTCGAGGCAGCGTATCACTACGTCGACAGTCGTCTACTCGACCACCACTGCCGTTGACTTCCAGTGCGCCGAGAGATGAGTTGTTGCGAGGCTACTTCTCCGATCCGGAGCGAGAACAGCGTGGGGTGTCTGGAAGTGGAGGGCGTCTCTCCCGGTCGCCTGAGGTTGACGACTTGCTGGCAGCAGTCGCTGCAGGAGACGATATCATAACAGAGCCCATGACGATTCAGACACCGCCAGCGCCACCTGCCGCGGCATCACCATCCACACCGGGAGACGAAGCACAACCAGCAAAAGCGACTCCAAAGCCACGGACTACCAGTGAGCGAAAACCAAAGACTCCGAATGCAGGCGTCCTCCGTCCTCCAACTGCACCACCGCCTTCTGTAGGAGCTGTTTCAGCTGCTGCGGGAGCAGCACGGCTGAAGAAACGACGAACGCCGCGGCCGCCGCAGTAGACGGACATTTGCGTAGAAGGCATTTGCGACCGGTTTCTCTACTATCATTAATTGCATTTTGCATCAGTTGGTATCGCTTTGTGTTGATCATTCTTCGCCACCATAGTCCTCCAGTGTCAGTTCGCTCTCCGGTGCCACCACGGGCGCGACACTCGCATCGTACTGGGCGCGTATCTGGTCAGCGTGTTGCCGCACTGTCAGCGAACTGAGTTCAGTTTCGAACTGTTTCGCCTGAGTTTCTGCCTGTGCTCGCCACTGCAAGCGCTCCTCCGCTTCATCGTCACGACTAGCGGGTCTCTGCCGGCTTCGAGCCGTGGCCTCGACATAGAGATCCAGCTTGCCCACATGACGAAAAGTGTCCCCCAGTGCCCACCACGCACGTTGCTGCTCGTACTCCCACGTAGGGTCTCCGTTATCGACGAACGCCAACTTCTCCAGCGCGTACAGAAGGGCACGGCAGCTAACCAGGTAGTGGCCTGCGCCATTTGCACGCTGAGCCAAATCCACAAGCAGCTCCCACTTGCGCAAGCGGCTGAGTCTGGATCGCTCGTCTTTCTTGGACAAGGCAGCGTTCTGCGCGTAGCTCGCGGTCTCTTGGTCTTGGTGTCGCACACTCACGAGCTTTTTCTCCATCATCCACAGTCGGATGGCTGCTCGCCAGGCCTCTTTTGCAGACACCAGGGGCTCTGAGCCGCCGACTCTTTCGTAGCTCATCGCGCACAAGGCAAGAACATCCCGCTCTTCGTACGGCGCCGGCAGGACCAAATCGCTTAGGTATCGAAGGTACTCGACGCTCTCGTCCCAGTGGCCGATTTGTTGTAGCTGAACGCCGGCCAGCAGAAGCCACAGCGGAAAGCCATCGTCCTCACGGAATAGCTCAATCAAACGGGCGAATATCTTCAGCGAGCCGCGGAAATCTTCACTGTGCATGAGAACCAGAGCTAGTTCTTGAAGCACGAACGGATCCGCTGGACGGCCTTTGGTACTGAGGATCGAGCGGTAGAACTCGATCGACCGGGAAAGATTGTAGCTGCTGCAGGACGTGTACCAGGTCATGTGATGACAGTAAGCGAGTACGAACTGGGTATCCGTGTCTAGCAACGCCTTATGAAGTCGATTAACACGCTCGAGGAGAGACGCAGCATTCCAGAAATCGCTTCGTTCGTAGAGAAGCACGCCTAGTGCCTTGAGAATCTCTGCTACTGATGCATTTTCAGCCAGCGAGGACACGCCAACGGCCACACTTGCGTTATATAGAGCCACACGCTCTTGTTCCTTCCGAATAATCCGCTTCATGAGCCAATTGCTCAGGAAACGCCGTAGCTTGCGGACTACAAGCTTGTCTCGGAGTAATTTGAACGCCTTGTACGTGCGGAATTGACGGAACGAACGCTGGATCTTCACAGCAGCGCGGCTGCGATGCCTGTCTCGCATGGTAATGGCCAATAGCCGGAACTTAAAGGGGTAATACTTGTGCTTCCACCATCTGACGAGCCTCCGCACCATGATCCGCTTTCGGATCATGATATATCGACGCACTCGTCTCAGGAAGAATCGCTGGATCCGCCGTTGAGCGAGTCGTCGTCGCTGCTCATCGGCATTCTCAGTCGGCTGGCTGAGGATCTGGCCGTCTTCGTGCGCATCTTTCAACAGTAAAAGCATCTCTTTCTTGAGCTGTAGGCGGCGCTGTGCGCGTACAATCACGAGAATAAATACTATTTGATACCGCAGCCTGGCTGTCAAGGCCTGGGCTCTCGCTCGTCGCCGCCGCCCTTCTCCTTCCTCAGCACGCATTAACTCTAGCTCGCGCTGCTCCTTCACAGCGTTGACTCGTTGACGGATACGGCGACGCGCGTTCTTGAGTGACCTTATAAACGTGCGTTCGATAATCCTCGCAGCCAGGTAGAGACCCAGAAGACTTGGATCCTTCGCGATTGCAGCCGCTTGAGCCCTTCTTCTCGCCATGCGAGCTGCCTGAGCTGGCGTCGGTGCGTCATCATCTTCCATTGCCATCAAAATCATCTCGTTAGCCTCTCGCTCGCGATCGTATGCCTCTAATCGAAGTCGCTCTTCGTCAGTCAGTCCGTGTCGATCAACAGCTGATAGAGGGCGAGGCGCTGGCCGGCGCAATGTTTGAAAGACTGGTCGGGGGTCATCAAAGCGGTAGAATCTAGCGTCGTCAAACAAAGCCTCATGTTCCTCGAGTTCCTTCGCTTGATGTCTCTGGTTGGACTCCAACACTTCAGCGGCTTCTCGTGGACTGAGCTCAACACCAAGAGCACGTTTGACCGGCACTCGGCAGTTCAGAATGCGGGCAGCGTGATCCGCCCGCAACTGCTTGCGTCTGCGAACATGCTGCTGCCAAAACTGCGCCGTTTTCTTGAGCAAGGCTTCGCTTGGAGAGTAATAGGCTAGCTCGCTTTGGTGTGGTTGTGGATCCCCGTCTTCCTCGCGTTCTGAAGCCAGCACCCTCTCATACTTTTCCGCGCGGAACGTGTACCAATCGAAGGCACCGCTATTGGAGCTCATCCTGAGCTGGTGCGCTTTAGCTGGCGATGTTATCGATGGTTTCGGCCTCTTCTTGGATGGGCTGCGTGGCTGCTTGACGGGACTTGGCTCGAGTTTCACGACCACCGTCTTGAGTTCAGGAGACGGCATGCCCATTCGAGCGACACAGGTTTCACACCTCCACTGAGCCATGAGTTTGGAAATTGGGAGCCGCTTGTGGCGAGGCACGTGGGCAAGTGAGACCAACGCAGGGTGCTGCTTTAACGGCGGGGAGAAGCAGTAGAGATGCCGCTTGAAACTGCACTGCGCGCACTTGACCAGCAGCTTGCCGTTGAGGTCACTGCGACAGTGATCGCAACAGCGAGATAACCGATCCTGTCCATCTAGCGCTGGACAATCAGCAGCCGTGCGTCGTGCGAACAGTTTTTTCGGTACGAAGGCCAGTAACGCATCATCGTCTTCTTCTTGGTCTTCCTCCGCTCGTGTTACTAGTACGGCGGAGGGCTCTTCTGTCTGAGGCGCGGGCTCACAATCGTCCCATATCGCAGCATCACTAGTACCAACTACGTCGATCTCATAATCAACGGCACCGATCGGCTCCTCCTCGCCAGCCATCCATTGCTCGAACACTGGATCTCTGGAGTTGTGGACATGAGCTTGCTCCAGTGCACTCTGCGGTCGCGTGGGAACGGAAGACCTGGCGCTGTCAATACGTGGGAAAGACTCTGAATACCAATCCTCCAACTCAGCGTATGTATCGTCAGCGCTGTCTCCAACATCACCACCCATGGCGGCGATGCTGCCTCCCACCACGCTCATCGTCGTTCTCCATGATGCTGCGCAGATGAGGAGACCCACCAAGTGAGACTCAAATAGAATGTAGCCATTCGTAATATAGCCAATCATGTCGACTTGAAGATGGTATTCAGCCAATCAGAAGCCGTAGACGGAGTCGCCAACAGAGAGAGATGAGCCGCCCGCCTCTCCCACCCACATGCAGATCCCGACGAACAGCATGAACCCAGTGCCCGTGCGGTTCCTCTCCCCGCGCCTCTCCGTTTGTCTGGCCCAATCCATCTCTGTACAAGCAAGAACGCCGTCATGGTCTCCGCTATCTTCACGCCGCTAATGCTGCTGGCGCTGTGCGGTGTACGCTGCGTGGAAGCGAAGCCAGAGTTCGTCAGCCGTGTCCCGAATGGCGACAAGGTGGCCGGCGTCCAGGCGCTTGGCCACGTGGACCCCTCCGGCGGTGGCGCGCTCAGCGTCTTCGGCGAGGCCTTCAAGACCGCAGGGCTGGAGTGGACTGTGGAGCTGTGTCTCGCAGACTCGGACGGCGACGGCCAGACCAACGGCGAGGAACTCGGCGATCCGTGCTGCGTGTGGCACCCCGCGGCCGGTCCCAACCCGGCGGATGTCCCGACGTTCAGCGCCAACGTGAGCAACCCAAGCGACGCAAAAGACCTGGTCGCGACCGCAATCCTGGAGCAGTGGGTGTGCGGCTACCAGCCGTCGTCATCCTCTTCTTCCTCCTCAGGCCTGAAGGAAAGCCAGGGTGCGACAGGCAGCGGTGCAAACCCATCGACAAAAGGCTCTGGCTCCGGCTCCAGCTTCTCTGCAGGCATCAAGAGTAACTTCACCGTACCCAACCCGAGCACGAAGACATCATCCGCGACAGGAGCGAGAGGGGGCGTGGGTGCGGCGCTTGCTGGTGTTGTCGGCGTGTGTGGCATCGCGGCCGTGGAGATTAGGAGGGCCTAGGCAGGGAGCGTAATACGGTACAGTACAATCGTGTGTTTGACATCCATCCAAGCACTATCCGATATGCAGCGTCCATGGCAAGCATGAAAACACTCCTGTACACGAACAAGAGGGGACTCATCAATGATGCTGACCGGCTGGATGCTGCGTGGAGCTGCACGTTCCAACAGTCTCGAGCCAAACTGCAGCCCAGTCGGGGAACGCCAGTCACCACGGTACTGCCCACGGTTGAAGAAGACGCCACGCCATGTGAGTCAGTGCCGAGAGCCGTGACGGGCAACCCACAGGTGTGAATCGCGACATGGTTGGCAGCCATCACGGAGGTTCCACTGTACCATGTAATCAGCGAGCGGTTATCCAGATCCAGTACCCGCGCATCGCCGCTGATCACGGGTTTCCCATCGAGTGCATCCGTTAGCCATCGCGGTGCTTCGCATCCTCCGCCCCTCGGTGGATTATCCAATCGACAGTCGCAATATCACCACGGCTTCAGAAGAAGAAGGAGACTCTCCCATTGAGAGGATGAGCCTCCTCCTGTCCTCTTGTGTTCAGTATTGGCAGACACAGAGTGGGTAGAGTCGTACGCCCACATCAGCAGCTCCTGGCGTATCTCCCAGCCGGTCCCTCCTTCAAAAACGAAGGCGGGCGAACGAATTCTGCAGTCTCTTGGCACAGTAACAGAGCTCTGTGAGCCACGAGCGCTGAAGATTCCGGGGGTCTTTCCCACAGGACGACAACATAACCAGATGATGTATCCATTGTGTCAACGAGCCGATGACGTCAGGCGTTCAGTTGACAGCTGGAGCTGGCGATCATCTCTTGCAGGTCTCTGCTATCGTGATCTGTGTCGACGACGCCATGCCCATTTGCGATGCATGCGGAATCACAGGTTCTGACGGTCGCGATCCTCCTCTCCGTGGGGTCTGAGAACTCTGAACGACGCATCATTTGTAGCGCGTGACAGCATCCTCCTCAAGGTGCTGCAGGCCGAACCACAGCACGAGAGAACAACGTGTTGGCAGAAATGGTGGGTTGGAGATGTCCCACGACCGGACCATGCGGAGACAGAAGCCTCAGCTCGATCCCTCTCCTACGCCTGACGTTCGAAGGTTCCAGAGTCTAGCTGCTTGAATACGCCGTCACGTCCGACGGATCGGCTTATTTCCAAATCTTCCTTCTCCTCCACACATCAAGATGAAGACTTTCGCCATCGTCGCCTCGGCCGCTGCCTGCGCCACCATGGTGGCCGCCAAGCCAACGTTCGTGCCGCTGATCCCGGGCTCCACCAACGTCAAGGGTGTCGACTCCATCGGCCACATCAACCCAGCGGGTGGCGGTGAGCCAAACCCGTTCGGTATCGCGTTCGCGAAGGCCAAGACCACGTGGACGGTTGACCTCTGCTACGCTGACTCAGACGAGGACGGACAGTTCAACGGCGCGGAGCTCGGCGATCCGTGCTGCGAGTGGATTAAGGACTCGAACGAGAAGCTTGCGTATACCACGGCCTCGGCCCCTGGCAACGCCACGAGCAAGCAGGACCCAACGATCTGGGCATCGGTCAAGTGTGCGGATGGTAAGGACCCTGTGACCAAGTACAAGGCCTTCCTCGCCAAGGCCGGTGGTGCTGCCGCTGGCAACACGACCGAGTCGGGCAGCGCCTCGTCCAAGGAGGGTGCGGAGACCGTGACCGAGCCAACCACCACGACGACCCCAGCGCCTACCACCAAGTCCTCCAACGCCACCGCCGCCAACGCGACGACGACTGCGCCTGCCGCCAAGAGCGCCGCCGGCTCGGCTGTCGCGGCTGCCTCGGCTGTGACTGTCGCCGTCGCTGCGTTCATGATGTAAAGCTTACAGAAGTCCATGCGTGTCTGGCTATCATCGTCGACCACCATATATATGACAATCATACACTGCACTTTCTATCGCTCTATGTGTCTCTCTAAGTTAGTAGATCTCCATATTGGACGGACCACCAGACTGTGAACCTGTTGGCGTGTGGATGTGGCCAATCAAATGGCGGCGACCACCAGGCGAACATGACGACGCCTGCAGTGGATCCATCTCCCGAACTTCTACACCGCAGGAATACGCCGGAACACGGCCGAAGGACGCAGCACCAATGGACGGCGGGGCATTGCTGACACGGTCTCATTTACAATTTTGTCAGCCAGTCCGCATCGCGTCATGCCTCGCGCCATCGCCCTCGTTGGCGTCTCTATTGCCGCTGTGTCGTGTAGCCGCGTGGATGCACTGCCGTCGTTTTTGAAGCTGGTGCCCGGCTCGAGCAATGTGCCTGGAGTGTACGCGATCGGCCATGTGCTGACCGGAGGTGGAGGCGATCGCAACCAGTTCGGCAAGGACTTCGAGAGCAACGGAAAGAAGTGGTCGCAGGAGTTATGCTACAAGGACTCGGACAAGGACGGTCAATTCAACGGGGCTGAACTGGGCGATCCGTGCTGCGAGTGGGTGGAAGGCTCGAACGAGAAGCTCGCGTACACGAATGCGACGGCTCCTGGCGACCCAAGCAGCAAGCAAAGTCCAGATATTTGGGCCAACGTCACGTGTGCGGACGGCCGCGACCCGGTGACCAAGTTCGTCGCGATCAACGGCAACCAGACGAGCAACGAGCCGCAGGTCGGAGACAACGATGCCACGCCTGCGCCAACACCAAAGGCTGCGGTGACTACGTCCGCTCCGACCCAGAAGAGTGCTGCTCCACGCGTGCACACAGCGGCACTAGTGCTTGCCTCTGCTGTCGCGATGGGTGTCGTGAGTGTGTTGTTTTAGATACCGTAAGTGTCCGTGAATACAGTCCATACAATTCAGGTTCTGAATGTGGCTGGAGGGCTCATGAAGCCAGTGGTGTGGCTGCCTCTCCGGACAGACCAGTAGTTCGTGTAGTTTTGTCTTCCCCGCAGTAATTCCCAGTGCACCGTTTCACTACTGTAAGCGAAGCATGTGACGTTGAAGTTCAGTCGTCGCTGAACTCACAGCATCCGTCTGTACCCACTGCAATGGGCGGCTCCGACGAACGAAACTCCATGGCGCCACCATGGAGTTGGCGATGGGTCGACGGCCTGGTGCTCAAGTCCCACCGCATTCTTTCATTTTCCCTCTGAGGGTGCAAGAACTCCCTCCTCCCCCTAGAACGATCGCAATGAAGTCCTCCATCGTCTTCGCTGCGGTGGTGTGCATCGGCTCTGTCGCAGCGCGTTCGGAGTTCCGCAGTCGCGTTCCAAACGCCCACAACGTTGTCGATGTCGAAGCCATCGGCCACGTCGACCCAGAAGGTGGCGGCCCTCGCAACTCCTTTGGCTTGGACTTCGCCGCTGCAGGTCTCCGCTGGACCAAGGAACTGTGCGAGAAAGACTCGGACGGAGACGGACAGACGAACGGACAGGAGCTAGGTGATCCGTGTTGTACGTGGGTCAAGGACACGAACGAGACGGTGGCGTGGACGACCGGGATGTCGGCTCCTGGTGACGCCAAGAAGAAATCCGATCCAACGCTGTGGGCGAGCATCTCATGTGCAGGCGGAAGCTCCAGCAACGTGGCGACCGAGAAGAGTAAGTCCACCACCTCGACACCAAGCCCGACGGTCAAGAGTGGAGTAGCCAACGTTGCTACGCTTGCCTGTACGGCGAGTGCGGTCACGCTTCTGACCACACTCCTAGTGTAGCTTGCAGTCTATAAGTTCACGTACACATGACCACTACATCATCAAGTGCCCATAGACGCTGCCACCGTGTGCTGTAGTACAGCCTGTACAGCATTGTCGCCCCAGGTTTCCATGGATCGTGGATTCCACGGTGGAAGACGTGGAGAGTCTCTCGTAGGTTGAAGGCAGACCACTGGAACGTAAGAGATCAGATGCATTGGCTTATGGAGGTAGGATACTCCAGGAGTCTAGATCGCGTACCAACGAAAGCGTTCCAAATATCAAGGATTGAAGGCTCGCCATCCCCAGAGCCAGAATGAAGTGGTGGTGCTGGAACATGCAGGCAATGACGAGCATCACACACAGGTTCTCCATACCATCGACTTCCTATATGAGGAGTGCCTCGTGGCCATAGTTGACACGGCGCCGCTC
>JAADVE010000007.1:0-60803 GCA_023334595.1 Pythium utonaiense | reverse complement strand
TCGGACAACGGAAAGTTGTGGTACAATCCTGACGTGTCGGAGGAGGATTTCCTCAAAGCGATCGACATCCTGGCGAAGACTTTGTGCTCGAACGAGTACTGGAACGTCATGGGTATCGACCTGAAGAACGAACCCTCAGGGGCAACTTGGGGAGATGGCTCAGCCACGGACTTCCGTGCTGGTGCAAAGCGGATCGCGGACCGCATGCTGAAGGGGTGTCCAAAATGGATGGGCTTCGTCGAAGGCGTGAACGGTCGGCGGTCAATGGAGCTGGACGGTGCGACGGTCTCGTACTACGACTGGTACGGAGGCGGCTTGCAGGGCGCCAAGACCCAAGGGCTGGAGTTCAGTGTCAAGGACAAGATCGTGTGGGCACCGCACTACTACACGCCAGCGGTATACCCACAAGAGTACTTTTTCGGTGGTGGCAAGCTGGGAACTGGACTCCAAGGATACGTGGAGCTGGACGACGACGCTCTGCGTGGTCGCATCAAGGCGACGATGGACGACATGTTCGGCTTCCTCGCGTCGGAGACTGGTCCAGCGCTACTCCTCGGGGAGTTTGGTGGGCTGTACGCAGAGGACAAGCACCCGATGAAGACGACGAAGCGATGCACTGACTTCACCATCGAGATCATCAAGCGACCAGGCTGGGCGGGAGGCTTTGTGTGGTCTCTGAACCCTGAGAGCGAGTACCAGTACAATCCAGCGGACACGCCAGGTCGGTACTTCGAAGGGCTACTGCAGCTTGACTGGCTCGGAGCCAACACTGCATACCTCGAGGGCATGGCGGCGATGGACGACATGGAGAACTTGCACCCGTTTCCCTGCTTTCTTACTGTCTCCGAGACTGACGCCAGTGGAGGCTCATCCTCTTCGTCATCTTCGAAGGCAATGTAGGACTGAGCGGTGAACAACCGAGAAACGCCGTAGGATAAACGAAAAATGCAACATGTATGACACAGCTACCTGGTAAGACTTGCTTCGACGCTGAATCGTGGAGTAGCCCCTCTATCCAAAGCCAAACCCTTCCGAGCCTTCGCGGATCGCAAGCAGGAGACACTGGCGCAGCTTGTCTTCACTTTCGTACTCAGGCAGATCCAGTTGGTTGAAGCTAACAAAGGCAGAGAAACAACGTCAATCTGGCTGTTCGGCTGACGGCCACAAACATGCATGTAAGGGAAGACACATACCAAGTGTGGGCGGATGGCAGCGCGTTTGGGTTGCCGAAAGCCTTGTGGATGTTGAACTTGTGCGTGCCACGCATGCCCTCGAGGGCCTTGAAGCCTTCGAGCGGCACCTTGGACGTACCCGTGACAAACTGCAAAAACAGCGCGCGCTCTTCGTGCGTACACGAGTACAACACGTTCCAGAACCATCGGATGACAGAATCGGTCGGTTTGTAGTTTGCGTAGTCAGTGTTCGCCTTGAGGTCATCAATGTCGATCTCAGGCATTCCCGAAATCAACAACTCCAGCTCGTTCTCATTGAAGATGGAGATCATCTCTGGTGGCACGAGTTGGTGGAAGCCCTTGAGGAACGCGTCGATCTGCTGGCGAATACCAGTCGCCATGCGGTGGTGCGTCACTAGCTTCACGTACTCCATCTTGTTGTCGTCCGTGACAGCAATGTTGCGTCCGTTCGGAATCAAGTCGACGATCTCCATGCGTCCAAAGTTCGACTGCTCCGCCGAGAAGGTTAGCTCCAAGCCAAGGTCTTCGATCGCGTTGTCCAAAATCGAGTGAAGGTTGCGATAGTACTCTGGGTCTATTGCTTCCATGTCGTGGTACGAGATCGGCAGCTGCAGAATGTGCTTGTAGAAGGAGCGCGTGAAATGCGCGTCGAGCAGCTGACCATCGGCCACAGCCTTGCCAATCACCTTGCCAACGAACTCGAAGTAGCTCAGGTGGTCCTTGTTCACGTACGACAACGGGTTCGGCTGGAATGTCGGTGAGTCGGCCGCCGATGTGAACAACACGTAGTTCGGGTTGAAGATCTCGCGCGCCAAAATCACATACCACTCACGCGTCACGCCACCAGCATCGATGCCTTCTTCACCAGTGAATGAAATGTGCAGCTTGCGTCGCAATTCAGCACCACTTCGCATGCGCAGAGCGTAATACGAATCCTCGAAAATGTGATCACGACGCACCGCCAATCGCACAGCAGCACTGCCCACCTGGCTACGAAGAGCCGTCTGGCGAAGCTTCTTCATAGCGCTTTGGAAGTAGGTGCGCTTGTTGTCGAAATCCAAGTACGCACGACAGCGCGGCAGCTTTACCAGTGCTGCAAGTGACGCGTCGAGCAGCGACGGCTTTTCGCGGACGAGAAGGTTCAGCAGCACACGGTTCGCTTCAACAAAGTTGGCAAGTCGAATGCTGTCGCCCCCCGCCTCAGACGTCGTGACAGACGCCAGTCGTTTCAACTCCAATCGAGACTGCTGCATGGACTCAACACTGTCGAGGCCGCTTTCACGCAATGCAGTGACGACAGCTTCTTCGCGCTCAGCGGAATCAGGAACACGGAGGGGCATCGACGCCGCATCACGCGCACTTACAACGAAGAACGCTTCCACCATTGGTAGGAAGCGTGCTAACAGAGCTGCCATCGCGATCGACGCACCAGCACTCTTGCCTTCGATCACGGTGCCTTCTGATTGGCTTTCCTCGCTGCCTTGTCTATCAGCAGCTCGAGGCGTGCTAACTGCTTCAGCTGTCGTCTCAATCGAGCCACCGGAGATCACTCGCGCTTCATCGAGAGACTGACTCAATGCCTCCCAAAGGCTGTCCAACCCAATGGTGGCACAGCAGTCGTTGAAGTCACTTGTTGTCTCACACACATCGGACAGTGTGTGCAATAGACGAAGCAGAGTCAACTCATCTTGAGCTGACTTGAGAACCGCCGATGACTCAAACACGCTGTTGCTCGCCGTAGAAGCCGCACGGAATCGATCACTCGTTGCCAACCGCTTCGCCTCCAGTACGAGCGCATCCATGATGAGCGGGCGGTTCGCAGCGACTCGATCGAGTAGCTTCAGGACTTGAATTGTCCGCTCTTGCATCGTAGGAGAGCAGATATCCACCGTCAGCACACTCACAAGACTACGCATGCGGCGCGCATCCATGATCACATGCGGTACTTGGATCCAGTCACTCGTGTCTGACGCGACAGGCTTCGACTCTTCATCATTCTCCTTCTTCTCCTCGTCGTCGGTTGGCTTTCGTTTGATTCGGTTCAACGGGGATAAGATCAACTCCAGCAACTCAAGAAGCGTCTCGAGATGCGTCGTACTACGGCTCACCACAGGTATTTCCAGGAGCTCCATCAAAACTTCGACTCCACTTTCTGGAGAAACGGTGTCCTGGGCCACACCCTTCCGAAGCATGCCGTGGTGACGCAGCATGTCGACAGCAAATCGTGCGTTCTGCTTGGCTAGCGTCACGAGCACGACCAGAACCCGGCTGATGACTTCTAGTGGCACTGCCTGCTTCTTTAACAGCGATGTCCACGCCGTGGAGAGTCCTGTACTCGTACCGTAGAGCTCCCGCGGCGGAAAATCATCGTCCGTGGAGTTTTTCAAGATCAACGGAGCGGCAAGTGGCGCGGAGATAATGCGCATGAGATAAAGTCGCACACTCTCCCGCGTCAGTGGATACAGGCACACGTTGGTGAGGAGTCGCTGGAACACTCGCGTATGCACGATCGACTGGTTCATAAAGAGCAATCGAAGCAGCGCTCTGATCGAGGCATCTTCGAGAATGCGATCGTCGTTCCCTTCATCTTCATCGCGAGTAACTCGGATCAAACCTGCATGCGTGGCTGCACTGCTATCCTCCCGCGCTCCCCGACCACGAGAGCTCGATCCCTCGCCTCCGTGACGTCCGCGGCCGCTGCGTCGCGCAGCGCTGAAGATGTCTGGTCCTTGTGAAGTCAGCATTCGCCGGAGAGTCGGGCGGCGGAAGATATCGCCTGTGGTGTCATCATCTCCACCAGCACCCAATCCAGCCGTAGTTCGAGCCTCGTGAAATGCTGGTCGATAAGCTGCTCGTTCACGGAGCACCATCGCTTCAGCTTGCACTTGTGAAGACAGAGTCTGCAAGAAGGCGTCATCACAGGTAGTGAGAATCTCTTCGCGAAGTCCTGGGGCGAGCGATGCCACGAATGATGCATTGTCCATCTCCTCCGCACGCGACACATCAGCAGGCGTCTCCGCAGCACGCGCTGCTGCCTCCCGCTCACGGCGCTCATTCGCCAACACCTCGGCACGAATGTCTTCCGGAAGTGCCTCCAAGGTTTCGCGATCGAAGCTGGAGTTTGCCATGTCTAAATCGAGCTGCGAAAAGCTATCCGAGCCGGCAGCAGCAGTTCCCGTAGCTGGAGTTCGTGCTGGTGGGGCAGCAGGTGCATGTTGTGCAATAATTTCGGCTTGCATATCCGGTGGTAAAAAGGCGAACACTTCAGGATCCACGCCCTCTGGACACACAAGCTCGCCAGTCGCTGAAGTACTGTTGGCTTCTTCAGCAACCTCATCTTCGCTCTTCATCTCTTCTTCAACGACGCTTTCTGAAGCTCGAGCGGGTTCCTCTTGAGGCGGTGCAGGCGGTTGGAAGCTCGTGAGATCCAGTGTGAAGTTCATCAAACTGCCCGCCGCTGGAGTCACCCCAGTAGGAGCTGGCGGTGGTAGAGTTGTTGAAGAGCTCGACGTAGAGACAACGCTTGTTGCTTCGTTGCCGGTCGATGACGCAGAATTCGGAGGAGAAGTGGGTGTGTACGCTTCAGAGCTCACATCATCATGTGCTGAGCTTGCATCGTCCTGTGGTGAACGCAGCGACAGCGAACTTGCCAGTGCGATGACAGACGCGGTATCAGACACAGCTTCGCTGGCCTGAGCTTGGTTGGTAGCGTCATCACGGCTGCCGCTCGTCACGTCACGCCCACCCTCTGTGTCATCATCTGCTGCATCCGTCGGAGGTTGTGTGGCGGCTTCATCCCGTTGCTGTCCTGTTTCGCTGCGACTTGCACTCTCATTGGCCGGAGGTGCTGCACTGCTCGTCGAGTGACTCGTGCTTCTTACGTCTGGCTCGACAAGCTGGTTGGCAAACAGTTCAAGTCTTGCTGCCATCGCACGAGCGTCAGCATTTCCAGCGACAGGTCCAGCTCCCAACTGAGCGCTCAATGAATCGAAACCCCAGTCACCGCGTCGCCCACCGAGCAAGTCTCGCTCGCCTCGACGCAGCGAAGTTCCAGCACCACGGTGCTGACGGTGTCCGAAAACTCCCGCAGTCGGAATGTCTAGCGAAAACTCGCTAAGGAGGTTTGAGACTGCTGATAGTCGATTCCGCGATGGAGGTCGATTGCGCCCGCCTCCAGCGTGCCGCAACACATCCCGGCCAAGGAGTGTCTCTGCACCAGGAGCAAATCCGAGGTTGCTGTTCATCTGTCGAACGAGAACGTTCAGTTCGCGGAAGAGAGATGGAGCATGACGAGGAAGGGGAAGGCGATCAGGGAGAAGGCTACTGACGCGACCTTCACGGTCTGTGGGTGTTTGCGTCATAGAGCTGGATGAACGCAGAAGTGGGTGGAGAAGTGATGACGGGGTTGCCGAAGATTCCGAAGACACCGGGTCGCGCACGCCCAGGCGTGAGCGAGGATTGACTGCATTCGCACCGCCAGCGTCCACTGTTTCGAAGATGAAGTCTGTGTCGTTGTTGACGCCAGATCGGTCTTCCAGTAGGTTCAACAGCGCCGAGCCCATGCTAGCAGCTTCGTTGGGAGATGATGAAGCAGCTGCCTGTAAATGCTCGCGGTGACGGAACACCATGTCAGGGTCGTCTTCGTCATCGTCGTCGTCGCCAAAGGCAAACACACCAACATGAGACTCGCCTGCTCCGCTGCTGCCACCATCCAAGCTGAACATGTCGACAAGAGAGCGTAAGACTGGACTACCAGTGGTGGCACTTGGCGTAGACGACTGCTCCCCTTCACGAGTCACTCGTGCACGAGTAGCTTGCCGTTGACGCACTGCTCGGGCTTGGGTTGAGGCAAATAATTCATCGTCTAGCAGACGCAGATACGAGAACTCATCCTCGTCAACTTCGTCGAATCCGTCACCGTTACCTCCTTCGGCACCCAGTGCTCCCCATGGACGGCCACCACTTCTTTGCCCACGTGCACTGCTTTCTTGATGTCTGCGACTCACACGAAGGCGAATCCGACCTTCTTCTTCCATTTCTTCATCTTCATCTTCGTCATCGTCGTCGTCCTCATCGTCATCGTCGTCCTCATCTTCGTCTTCGTCTTCGTCCTCACCTTCTTCTTCCTCTTCTTCTTCATCATCGTGTTCTTCTTCATGCTCTTCGTCGTGATGGCGCTGGTGACGACTGCTTCCGATATCACTGGATCGACCCGAGTCGCTGCTTCTGTCACTTTCAGCATCGCTTGGATCCTCCGCACCAGAATCATGCATCTCATGGTCCCCTGATAAGTCTGGCGGCGACGTCATCGCCACATCATCTACTTCGACGGTAGACGAACCCGCCTCTGCACTGGTATCGTTGCCAGAGGCATGATGACTACTCACGTGGATGGAAGGTTCTGCTGCGGCCACATTGGAGTCCTCCTCTTCTCCGTTGTTTTCGGCATTAGTCGAGGTAGCTCGCTTCTTCAAGAGCTTTCTCACACGGTGCGTGACAAATGGTCGCGTTAACGTTGTGAGCGGACGCAGGAGCATGCTGCACGTCGAATACGCGAACGGGTGTGACAAACTGATCTTCCTCAGGGCCTCCACAAGAAGCGTCACAAACGCATATTTGCCCTTCAAACCACCGCCCAGCACAACCTTGTCCCACGATAACGACTTTGACGCGGTACCCTTCGGCCATAATATACTCATGATCAACGCCGACCATGCATGCAGAGCACTCAAAGCGTCTTCATCTCCGACGCCAAGTTCACCATGGGCCACGGGTGATGCAGACTTGTTCACAGATGCTGGCCACGCTTGGAATAACCTCACAAGCTCACCAACGATGACCTTCGGCCCATCTCCTGGTTGTGTTCCGATCGTCACCAGTAATTTGTGCGCATTTGCAACTCGCTCTCTCGTTTTCACTGAGAGCAACTCACGATGTCGAGCGTCAGCATCGACCGCACCGCTGTCATCTCCAAGGCTCACGCGTCGAATCGTCGCAAAACGGCACAACGCCTTGCAAGGGAGCAGCTCTTGCAAAGCGAGGCTCACCACGTTTGCTGGGTTTGACGCCTCACTGGCACCGCCGATGTGTTTCGTCAGCACAGCTGCACATGCCGGGAAAGTCGCAACGACGTGAGTGAGGAGGTGTAGATACGTCCCAACACCAAGAGCATTCGGGTCACGCTTGGCATTTTCGTCGTCTTCAAGGCTTCGAGACTCTGGCGAGAGCTTCTCAGCATCCCAAGTGCTTCGAATCTTTGTGACGAGAATGTTCACGATTGTCTGGGCGTGCATACGGTGCGATTTGGGGAGTTTGTACAGAGACTTCTTCTCTTTCTCCCCACGGTGATCGTCATGAGGAGCGGGTCGTCCAGAGTCATCCAGAGCAGACGCCGCGTGTTCGCCAACCGCTGGTGAGGCAGCCGTCTTCTCCATCACATAAACACGTCCAGACTCAGTTTTCTTGAATACCAGCGTTTTCCGCAGCGCTTGCATGAAGATCTTCTCGCTACGCGACGCGTATTGCGCCACTTCCATCATCAGCACGCGTGGTGTGATGCGCATTTGAGATGGTGGGCCGTAACGCTCCGCGAGCTTCGTCATCGCTTGCTCGATCCTTTCCTCCATCATATGCTCAAGCACTTGCGGTGACTCAAGAATCTGAACGAGCAGCACGGCCGACAGCTCTTTGTACCCAGGGAACACAGCGGTCTCGGGTATGTTCAGGAGCTGTTCGACATCGCCTTCAGTGGTTAGCAGCTCAGACGCGACTTCGTAATCCAGCGTGAGACGAACAAGGATCTGCCACACGGCGTGGGCGGTATGTGGGGAAAGCTCAGTCGACGCGATCAGCTGGACTGACAATCGGACTAGGTCACGACGAACAGCGAGACTGAGTCTTGGCGGAGTAGACGGCGCTTGAGTGTCGCTGATGTTCACCTCCAGGGCCCGATCCGTTGACGCTACCTCGCTCGCCTGGATGGTGTCGATAACCAGCAAAAGCGGAGCGAAGCATTTGTTGGCCTTGTTCTCTGCTGCCAGCCGACGCCGAATGAAGCTGAGGATGGTGTCGACGCATGAGGGTGATTGTTTCAAGAGAGTATCCACCGAGCTGGAGTCGAGCTGCAAAATCACAGCAAGCAAATGCGCGAGCATCATGATGTAGTGATCCGACTCGTCAGCTACAGAGATAGCCTTCACGAGAGCTTCACTGACACGAGCAACAACTTTCTGCCGTTCATCATCGACTTTCGAGCATAATAACGCCAGATACTGCGCCAGGGTCGATACGAAACTTTGGAGCTCGTACACCGTCTCAGTGTCCTCGCTCGACGAAGCGGTAGGCCCAGGCATTTGATGACGAAGGATTGCGAAACATCCGTCTTCAAATCCTTCACGCAGAGCAGCGTAACTTTCAAACAAAGCCTTCTCTTCCTCGTTCTGCTGAGGCTCAGCAGGTGCAGGCTCAACGCTTTGGGCATTAGCAGTACTTGCATCAGAGACTTCGTCGTCAACAGCCCCCACGCCATCTCCGCGAGCGTTCTCGTCATCGTTGTCTTCATCATCGCCTGCGTCATCAGGGTGTGACAAAAGCCATTCCATTGCGACCTCGACATCGTTCACACGAGTTCGACGGATAGCTCGCTCCACGCGTGGACGTGGGAAACCCATGGCGACCAAACTATCAACGGTGGCGGAGTCAACTTCGAAAGGTCTGCTTCTGCCAGTCGAACGCGAAGTTCGTCCCGATTGACCAATACCACCAAACAAGGCCTGGAGGAAATCGTCTCGTTCAAGAGCGCCACCGCCAGCGGCAAAGTCAGCGAATGGGTTTCCCAATTCGTGGCGGCGGCCACGATCGCGCAGGCGTTGTTGAAGCGCATCCATACCATTTGGTGGTACATCTGGAGTGGAGTCCGAAACATCCAATCGATGGCGTAAGATCATTACAACTGCTGGAAGCAATTCTTGCGCGTACTTTTCGATACGAGCAGCTTGAATACGAGGATCTTGCCAAACGCGCACGATGAGGTCGAGACACTCACTGTGAACCTGTACTGATAACTTCCGGAGGTTGAATCGCTCGAGTTCGGGGAGACTTGCACTTGTGGAAACATCACCAGTCACCAATGACACCGTCAGTTGGCTTGTTCGAAGCGTCTCGAGGTCTCCAAGATGCTGCAACGCACTCGCACTGACGCGTACACACAGTTCACGCATTCTCCCATCTGCATGATCACTACGCTCAGACGAAGTCTCCGTGAAACAGTCACTCATGATATTCGCGATCATGGCGTGTAGACGCGAAAACGACGACTTGGACGAGCTCTCACTGGCACCAGGTGGGAAAACAAGCTTGTGAAGCACCAGTGCATTGGCTTGCTTCGTCTTTGCATCGAAGATTGTTTGCATCACAGTCTCGAGCACGAATACGAGGTAGTATTTCGTCTCGAACCCATCGCGCTCATGATTATCGTCGTTTGGAAGCAGAGCAAAATCGATGTCGGCGCGCAGAGTGGTAGCGATCAGTCGCGCAAGGTTGTGGGCATGCAAGGCCAGCGGGTGGACGCTGTCTTCTGCTCGGCGATGCTGGAGGGGTGTCGAAATGAAGGTCTTACTCATCTTCACCAACAAGCTGCGCGTTACAGAGCTGAAGCGGAGGAGAAGCAGTGAGCACAGCTTCCACAGTCCCTTCATCTTGTTAGCATCAGGCAACGAGGATTCTTCTTGGATCCCAAACGATCGGTGACGTGCCGTCAAGCTCGCTCTTTCACGCTGAACACCCCGTGACACTGAGAAGAGCTTCTCTAGCGTTGCTGAGTTCGTTCTGGAAAGTAACTCAGAGAACCAGTGACGGCTCTGGAGACCGTTCTGCGCAGTCTGCATCGTCCACGTCAAATCACCGACGAGCCATTCGATAAACGCAAGCTGGCGCAGATACTGGCTGATATCTTGGAGCTTCGTCTCTCGTTCAACGTTTCCGCTGATGCCACCCTGGCTTGCAGCTTCATCATTGAACAACTCTGCAAACTCGACCTCAGGGAGAGAGCTGAAGAGGCCTGCAACCTCGCCACGTCTCCGCCGAAGCTCCTCAATCTGCTTACCCATTTCGATCATAACAGCACTGAGCATCTTCGCTGGCTGTTGGGAAGCAAAGGATCGAAGGGCGACTGTGATCGATTGCGCTGCAGGCTGGTGAGTCATCAAGCTTCGACGACTTCGTTGTGCCTTGGTATCACCTCGGGCCACTAGTAGACTCGATAAAAACGCAGGCGCGGTAGGCAAAATCAGTCGATACAGCTTCAGCAGACACTGCACACCACCATGATCGGAAAACGAGGACGCATGCTCGGACTTGCTCAAGATCGGCTCCAGGACGTCGCAAAAATGTGTGACCATTCGAAGTAACGTCCGGTAATTCTCGTCAGTTTGTCGACTTGAGGGAAGGTTGCTTGAATCGCATTCTTCGCCGAAACGAAGCAACTTCTTCCCAGCCTCCACGCAGGCCTGAATCGCAGCCCCTTGGAAGCCGGAGACTTGACGCATCATTTCGAAGACACCAGACCCAACGATCGCAGCGGTGTCACCCTGCAGGTGGTCACAGTCTTCATTCACGTACGAGGGCGTGGCGAAGCAATCGAACACGTAGAGGAGCGGCTTGTATCGTGCAACTTTCTCAGCATGAGCGCTTGTCAGGCACAACGCGCTCAGCACACTTGGAATGGCCATGATCAGCTCAGAGGACGGTGGAAGGATTCGAGCAGGACGAAGCTCAGCAACGTTCCACCGTGTCAACGTCTTCAGAAAAGCATCCGCGATTCCACCCGCGTGGACCTGATTGACGCTGCTAGGGTCATTGTTCACGATGTCGGAAACCACAATAGCAGCTTGAGCGAAGACAACGGGGCCGAAGAGATCGACGTTGCTCAAAATCTTGATCAAGGCCTTGCTCAGAGGGCTTCCATCACGAATCACGCGGCTCGTAGCTCCGGCGCTCATCACTCCTTGCGAGTGGAATGAGACTGATAACATTACTAGCAACGCAATGATCAGCACGGTGGTCGTCTCCGATAGCTGCTCTGTAGATGACGACGAAATCTCAGCCTGGAGTCTATCGATGATCATGCCAACACCGTTGAGTTCGCGATACAGCGCCGCAGCGGCTGCGTGCGTGTTAATTGTTGTCTCGAGGGCCTGGACGCATAGGGTGATCAGCGAAATGTGGAACGGGCTGGTCGCGGTTGCTGAAGCAACATGTAGGAGGGCTGGAATCACCCCACTCTCGGTTAGAACAGCAGCGCCAGACTGCATTGCGACAACCTGATTGAGCAGCACCAGCACTGCCTCAATCCAGCAAAGCTTGCTCTCCTGCGGATGAAGCGGGTCGCGAAACAAGCCGACACGAAGTACTTGAGCGTCCTCAGGCGTGATCAAATCGGACGTTGCCTGGACGAATGCGACAGCGAGGCTCATGTCCATATCAGTTGGATCCGCGTCATTCTCTTGCGTAGTCGTGGCTGACGGTCCAGTAGATGACGACGAAGAACCTCTCACACGAGGTGTGACTTGTCCAAGCTCTGACATTGCAAACCGCACGAGAGATGGAAATGCACCGTGCGGAGATCCTTTCGAGACTCCAAGCGCCTGTAGTACATTTGACTGGCGCCCAACGATCCCACCCGATCCGCCACGCTCTGCCCGGTCATACACGAGCGCCGTCAACACCTGCAGCGCGGTGACCCGAACGCGCAGAGGTACTTCGTCGTACTTTTCCACGCGAATCAGCTCCGTGAGACCACGCGCCAAGCCAGGGTGCTGTTCCACAAGACTCGCTACGTCCAACGATTCGCTGAAGAGGTAGAAGAGCGCGAGCAGCGCGTGGAGTCGCTCGATCGTACTTGACTCGGCCGACCGCGTTGGACGCACTGCGGCCACGACGCTTCGTATCCGCACGAGCAGCGGATACTGGTGCTCCACTGGCACCGACACATTCTCGATGAGCTGCTGACAAATGTTTCCTGCGAGCACAGCGCTCTCACTGGCCGATGTGTCGACGAGCTGATCGACCAGCGTTTTCTCAAACCTGACGGTGACCAACTCTCTTGATGCGCCGTAGAACTGGAACACGACTACATCTGTGAGCTGCTCACGCACCTCGTCCGTGGACATCTTGACAGCGGCGTCGGTCCACGGAGCTGAAAAGTCATCGACACCAGAGCTCTGGCCAGAAGTCTGGCCCTGCGCAAGCGCTAGCAAACGGCGTCGCAACGCTGCACTGGACACCGCTGGGCTATCGACCTGGATGGCAGTCGGGTCCACTGCGTGGCGATGCTGTTGCGGGGGCATCGCGAGTGCTGCCGCCACGTGCGTCGCTTCAAACGCAACGTTCTCGTCGCGCGCACCCATTAACGCGACCACGCTGTCAATCGCAGCGAACAAGTGCTTGTTGGACGCATTTTCCAGCAGAATCGCCGAGAACCGCAACGCCTCGTACACTTGCTCCGTCAACTGCCGCTCGTCATCGTCGCCCATGGCCACATCCTTCGCCTCCACGCTCGCCGCAGTCGCATTGCTGCCATTCACAGCCGCCACTGGAGGCGCTGCCGCTGCTAGCAGCCGCGGGCACTGCTCCAACGCCGTCACGAGCTGTGTCTTCAACTTGTCCACCACGGGCGCCCAGTTGCGCAAGTTCGCCTGGCCTTCAAACTGCCAGCCCGGGATGCACTTGAGAATCGCCGTGAAGCGCGCCGACGGCGCATGTTCCAGCAGCTCCAACAGACGCTTCTCCTCCGCGCTGGGCGGCGGACACGGCGTGCCGCCGTTGCCGGCACGGTAACTTGCCATGCGCGTGCTCGTTTCCCTCTGCCTCTACCGCGCTACTTCGAGTGCAAATGCCACGCACGCAGAGCGCTCTTCGCGCTCGTTCGTCTCGCGCACTCGGCTGCGCGCGTCTCCGTCGGGGTCTTCGTCTCTCGCCGCCGTGAACGCCGCGCGTGGATGCTCGCGCGCGGATGCTTCTCGGTGCTTGGTCGCTTTCCCCGTGTGGTTGTTTCTCCCCCCGCGGGTTGCACTTGCACGGTTAGCTTTCTGGGTCAGTAGGCGGAAAGTTACGCGTAAAGTACGCATTGAAGTGGTTAGGTTCCGGCCACCAGGTGAAAGTATCCAAAATACCTTACGGATACCGATCCATACCGGTATCCTTGCCCGTTGAACCTCGGCCTGCGGAAAAGATCCGTCCTGCTTTGGCGCCAGCACAACACAGCTACGAAGCCACAGCATGAAGACACTGCGATGCTCTTCAACACGAGGCATTGATGGAGGTAGTTGCTGCCTTCTGCCGCTGCTGTGTGGGTCGGTGAAGCAGAAAGAACCCGCAACGAACCTGACAAACTGACCAAACGGTGGCTCGGTTTCTATTATAGCCAATCAGGAAACGTTGTTATGTAATTTAAGCCAATGAAAACGTTTTATTTTGAGGCATCGGATTGGCTGAAATACAGCACATGCAAGGGGGAAATCGTCCCAAAGATTTCGTAGCTCTCCGCTGCAAAGAGAAAGAGAGCGAGACGCAAGGAAGATGACCGAGTCGGTGTTTGGCATTGTGGGCAAGGACTTCGTGCTGCTCGCGGCGGATGCCAAGGTGGCGCGATCGATCCTCGTGTACAAGGACGATGAGGACAAGGTGAGTGGCTTGAGACGCGCGAGGTTTTGGATGGAGCAGCTCCGTTGGACCGGTACTCACGTGGATGCTGGTGCTACACTAGTCGGTGGAACTCGATGCGCACAAGGTGATGGTGGCGACCGGCCCACAGGCCGACCGCGTGGGCTTTGGCGAGTACGTGCAGAAGAACATGAAGCTGTATGAGCTGCGCAACGGCGTCACGCTGAGCGGCCACGCAACGGCCAACTACGTGCGTGGCGAACTCGCCGCGTTCCTGCGCAAGTCGCCGTACCAGGTGAACCTGCTGATCGGCGCAGTAGACGAAGAGCAGACGCCTGACGGCGCGAAGAAGAATGTGCCGTCACTGCACTGGATCGACTACCTCGGTTCGATGGCGAAGGTCAACTTCGGCGCCCACGGCTACGGATCCAACTTCTGTCTCTCGATCTTTGACCGAGAATGGCAGGTTCGTAGATGCCTCTGCCGCTTCAATTATCTGCAATTTGAATGAGTACTCACTTAAGAATTTGGTACGAGCAGCCAGACCTCACGGTGGAGCAGGCCACGAAGATATTGAAGATGTGCCACCACGAGCTGGAGGAGCGTTTCCTCGTGCGCAACGGCCAGTGGATCTACAAGGTTCGTACATGATCGCCTCCTCGACCTGGGCAAGCTTCGTTGGTTTTCTAACATGGTTTATCTTGTAGATCGTTGATGCCAACGGTATCCGTCAGCTCGACTTGTAATCCTAGCCACTTGGTCATCCCAAGAGACAGAGACAGAGAGGCAGACAGGAGTGAGATTTAACTGAAGGCAAAAACACGATAAACACACACAGACACTGCTTCAAACCGTACGTGATGCTACCAAGGCCACAATGATCATACCATCCATCAAGATACCCAGAAGAATGCTTTCGCCCTGGTGGCTTAGCTGTGCATTACATATTGGGTCTATCGTCTATTCTTCGGCTTCTTTGGTCGCCAGTGCTCAGTCGTAGTCATCGTTGTCACTGCCCCACCGCACATCATCGTCATCGTCGTCCTCGTCTCCATCTTCTTCTTCATCATCGTCGTCATCATCACCAAAGCCAGCATTATCTCGTCGCACTTGGTCGATGAACGCATCGAAACCACCAGCCTCGGCAAGGTGGTCGACAAAGTCTGTCGGCGTACGGTAGCTGCTCAGTGGGTTCGGACGGATTCCCGTAGCCGACTCGACGATGCGGAAATCCACAGCCTGTTCGTCGTCGTTGTCGTCGTCTTCCTCAGCATTACGCAGTGCACGACGGCGGCGCTCTTCGTCTCGCATCTCCAGTAGCTCCTCCCACGAAAACAGCAGCGGATCTGTGACGGCGCCAAAGACGTTGATGTCCACGAGGAATACACGGTGCTGCTTGTCCACGTACACGTCAAAGATGAAGTCCGGCTCAGCGAAGCCCGTCTTGAGGTGGTCGTGGAAGAAACGGTAGATGAGCTCGCATAAGTGGTCTTGTTGGTTCAGCAGGAAGTCATAGAACTCGTCGCAGTGGCGCTGCGAGATACCGACAAGCGTGTGGCTCACCACGAACCCGCGGAAGTGCATCGAGTCGAAGAAGTTGCACCACTTCTTCAGCACGAGACTCACCTTCTCGGGCGCCTGTGCTGTCTCTGGCGATGGAACGTCACTGCAACCAGCGTACGCCTGCGTGAGATCGTGGACGATGAAATCCGAGGCCTTGAGAAGCAAAAACACGTCTTCGTAGTTGACGCACTTCATCGACCCAAGCATCCACGACGCGTCGCGCGGACAGCTCCAGTTCAGCTTGGGAAAGCACGAACCCTTCAGCTTCTTCAGCGCTTCCTCGATCTGCACGCGGACCTGCTTTTCCACGTCGTTGTCGCCTTTCTTCGCGTCGGAAATGGCCTCCTCGTCGTCATGGAGCTCTTGGATTTTCTTGTTCTCGCGCATGGATTTGAGCTTGACGCCATCCGAAAGAAGCAGCGACACGAAGGCGTCCGGCAGCTCGATCACCTCGCTCTTGATAGAGACGTGCTGCAGCGCTGGGTACCACGCAGGGAACGCGCAGTTGTCCACATGGGCGCGCGTGTACGAAGGCACGTTCGCCATTCTCACCAATTGGTTGCTCAATGGTGGCGAATGATGCTAATCACCAGCCACATATAATACTTATTTGTAATTTACAATACTGCGTGGAGACAGGTTGAACCAAGCTAAGCTAATCAACCCACAGGTGGCTATTTCCAGAATAGTCCGTCCTTTCCCGTAATTTCCAATAGTGACGCGTTTTGAAGCTGAGTGCCACGGACCCGCAACAACGAGAAGCTCCACGTCCCCAATTCCGCCACGCCACGCGCGACGCCATGCCGATTATCACGTTCGTTGCGCGCGTCTCTGACGGCATGCTGCTGGTAAGTCTTCTTCTCCATCATCTGCTCTGTCCATGCGTGTTATGATCACCGTCCACACCGCTCTAACACCGTCCTGGTCATCGCGCAGGTCGCGTCGATGGAGTCCATCGGCGATGCGTCCGGAAACCTCGACACATACAAGCAGCAGGTGCGTATACGAGACGCTGCGGTTGAATGGCAGGATCTGTGAAGCTCACTGGACGTCTCTGGATACGATTCTCTGGACGGTGGTGGCCACAGGGCAAGCAGATTATGAAGCGCCTGGACCAGCGCTCGCCCACCAAGTGCAGCATCGAGTCCGGACCCTACACGTTCCAGTGCGTTGCCCTCGATGATATGGATTGGAGCGCATGGGAGGCTAATCGTCGCTGTCGTGTTGTGGTGCTGCAGCTATTTAATACAGGAGGGCGTGTGCTACCTGACGCTGTCGGACCGCAGCTTCCCGAAGCGCCTCGCATTTCTGTATCTGGACGAGATCCACGCGGGCTTCGTGGACGAGCTCCAGCGCGACTACGGTGGCAATTGGCGTGATGTGGTGACCACGGTCGCGCGTCCGTACGCGTTCATCAAGTTCGACAAGTTCATCCAAAAGAAGCGCAAGGACTACACGGACCCGAACTCGTCCCAGAACATGCACCGCCTCAACGACGACCTGGCCGACATCCACAACATCATGCGCAAGAACATCCAGGAGGTGCTGAACCGAGGCGAGCGTGTCGAGCGTACGTTGATGATTTCCGTGGTGCTGGGCGGTGTTCTCAGCCAGTCACTGACGTGTGATGTGTTTATCGTTGCTTACCTCAGATGTGTCGCGCATCTCATCTCAAATCGCCGACAGATCCAAGGACCTCAAGTGGGGCGCGAAGAAGCTGCGCATGCAGGCTATCTACCGCCAGTACGCGCCGATCGCGGCTGTGTCGCTCTTCGTGCTGCTGGTTATTTACATCAAGTTCTTCTAGACACGACACCTCGTCTGCAAGAGCAGGTAGCTCAGCTAGAGTCCATTGGCCCAGCCCCTCACTAGTACAGAGCTTGAAGAAGCATACGAACAGACACATATTGAGCCAGCACACACCTCCCTTCTCTCCATTGTCCATGCGTCAATATGACTTCTCTTAAATCCGTTTGTGAGGCTACTAATAAAATGGAGCTCTTCGATCGCGAAAAGACGCGATCAAGATTGCCCAACGCAACAGGAACACATAGCGACATGGAGAGCAAGCCAGAGCGCAGGGCATCGCTGGATGCCAAGAGTTCGTCCGCCAATACCAAAGACATTTGGTTGCTCCTGTCGTCTGTTGATCCGCCTAGAAAAGCGGTGTCCACTGACAACAACAATGACCTGGAAGGAGCGGTTCCGCAGCAGCCAGTCGCCGAGGAACGGGACACTTTCACGCTACTGGTGGGCTCCAAGGGCGCCGGGAAGACCTCCATTTGTGCGGCATACGTCCACCGAGGCGAGGATAAGAGCGGCAGCGACGAAGTCAAGCCCACGACAGGACTAGAGTATCTGTTCGTGCGTCAAAGCGGCGCTGTCGCCCACATCTGGGAGCTCGCGTCGGCACGCTGTGTACCAGAGATGATGACCGTGCCTCTCGCACCGGAGCGCATCCTTCAGGGTGCTGCGATCATCGTACTGGATCTGGCGAATCCTGGTGATGCACTTCCGAATCTGATCAAATGGCTCACGACACTCCACAAGATCGTGGGTGACGCTCTCAAGACGAAGGAGAAGAACCCAGTGGACAAGGCGACCGTCGACCGCTTGAAGAAGCAAGCCATGGAGCGGTACGGCAAAGAGCACATCGACCGAGAGGACGTCAACCCAATCTCGATTCCGGTGCTAGTACTTGGCAACAAATACGACTCGTTCGCGAAAGAAGACCCGGCACGTCGCAAGCCACTGCTGCAGGCGCTGCGGTTCTTCGCACACCTCTACGGCGCCACACTGCTACTCACAACCGTTAAGGAGAAACCCTGTGTCACCCAAATGCGATCTGTGTTTAAGTCGTACGTGTTCGGCATGAGCGCGAACCTGCGGACGCTCAAGAAGGACGTCGAGTCGGCCTCGAAGCCACTGTTTGTGCCCGCTGGAAGCGACTCGTTCAACGACATTGGCCTTCCCGATGGCGCTCGCAAGGAAGATCTGCTGGGCACTCCTGCCAGCGACGTCGACGCCAAGGCCAAACCCTGGAAGAAGTTCGTGCACAAGATCTTCCCAGCGACAGGGAGCGTCAGTGACGGCTGGGACGACGCCGACTCCAAAGACGTCAAGCCAGACGAGTACCCAGAGCCCAACATCGACCGAGCGCGACAGCGGAAGCTCGATGAGCTCACGCGCTACCACGAGGCACGCAAGAAGGTGGAAAAGGCCAAGGCGCTCAAGGCTTAATCCTCTGTCCAATAGCGTGTCCGCCCACGGGCATCTCTTCTAAAGAATCTTCACATCGTGTTTACAGTAAGAATTGTGTGTACGCAGGGTTGCCAGTCTCCTCCACGAAGCGGAAACCCACTTGCTGCAGGAACGCCGTGAACGCTGCGTCCTCGCTTGGCTTGACCTGGAAGGCCACCAGCACTCGGCCGATGTCGGCGCCATGGTTTCGGTAGTGAAAGAGACTCACGTTCCACTGCGCAGCTCCACGGGAGGTATCACCCAGCGTGTCCAGGAAGTCCTTCAGCGCCCCAGGGCGCTCTGGGAACTCCAAGCGGAAGAGCCGCTCGTGCGGAACGTTCTCTCCGCGACCACCTGTGAGATGCCGCAGGTGCGACTTGGCTAGCTCGTTGCCAGACAGGTCTGTGGCCTGCATGCCGTCTTGGTTGTTGATCGTCGATACCACTTCGTGGAACTCGGCCTCCGACTTGGTCTGGATGCTCATGCAAATCTGCGCGACCGCATCGTGCTGCGCGTTCATACGGTACGTGAACTCGGTAACATTTCGCGGGTAGATCACGTTATACAGACGCTGGAAAGAGCCCTTGATCTCCGGGATCTTGACAGACATGAACCGCTCGCGGTCGTCCGAGCGTTCAGCCACAAAGCGAAGTCGGTCAAAGTCCATGTTCGCGGCCGCCAGCACAGCCACATACTTCTGGTCAGCCATTTCCTGGTGAAGCTTGGCGTACTTCTTCACTCCCGCGACACTGATAGCACCAAGCGGCTCCATGAGCGAGCGCGTGTCGCCAAAGACGTCCTTGATAGCCGAGCAGATCTCATCCGTAGAGACCGTGACTACGTCGTCCACGAGCTCACGGCAGAGCCGGAAGTTCTCCTCGCCCATGGAGCGAACGCCCACATCGTCCGTGAAGCGATTTACAGTCGTAAACTCCACGCGCTGCTGCTGTCGCAGCGATTCCTGCAATAGGTTTGCACCCTCGGGCTCCACGCCAATGATCTTGACGGACGGTGCGACTTCCTTCACGAACGCGGCGATGCCCGACAGCAACCCTCCACCGCCCACAGGCGCGAAGATGGCATCCGGCCAGGCACCTGCCATGTCCTTCAGGATCTCCATTCCCACGGTGCCGTTGCCAGCGATCACGAGCGGGTCATCGAACGGGTGGATGAAGGTGCGACCGTCGCGCTGAGCAATACGATACGCCTCTTTCTGTCATGATACAGAGAGACAAAGATCAGTACCCACAAAGAGCCCGACAACGCAGTAGCTGTAGTTATAGCGATGCAGCTGTAGAACGTACAAGCGCCTCGTCAAAGTCCGACCCGTGCTCGATGACCGTGACGTCTGTAGCGTGCGGACTCGTGCCCACGACGCCCGCGAGCTTGCGCTGCGCCGTGCCCACTGGCGTGACCACGACAGCATTGATGCCCAGCTTGCTGGCGGAATACGCGACGCCCTGCAGGTGGTTGCCCGCCGCGCACGCGATGATGCCCTGGCGCTTCTGCAGTGGCGTGAGCTGCGCGATCTTGTTGTGGGCGCCACGCAAACTGAACGCAAACGTCGGTTGCAGGTCCTCGCGCTTCAGGAACACGCTGCCACCGTTCGGCAGCGCCTTGGACAGCGAGTGGGCGCGCACGAGCGGCGTCTGCACGGCCACGTCGTACACGCGGCTCTCCAGTACGTCTCGCAGGTAGTCCTGTGCACCCGGACGGACCCACGCGAGCGGAGAGGTGTGCGCCGCGGCGGCCGCGCGGGAGCCAAAGCGACGCGACCACAGCGTCATAGTGCTACTGCGATGGATAGAGGAGATCGCCGTGCGTCTCTGTGTGGTGGTTGCGCTGTGGAAGCGGTCGTATCCACGTCCCTACAGCTCGGCAAGGAGCGGGTATCGCCAGACACCGCTTTGCGATCCTGCGCATTTTCCCGTGGTGTCGAAGTTGCGCAAACGCAAACGTCGCTTGGGACTCCGCGATAGTACTGTGAAGTACCCTAATAGAACGCTCCTCAGATCTGTGACGTGGTAGAATGTTGCTGGAAGGTGAAAGGGATGGACGAGTGTGAGCAATGGCGACTGGGAGAGCTCTTCCCGGTGGTAATTTATTTCAGAAGCACTCGCACGGCCCTCACGGCGGCCGTAAGTGCTCCTAGGGGGCTGGTTGCAAGTGCGAAGATACTTCGTGCGGGTGGGTGCAATACCAGTACGCACGTGTTTGCCTTGAGATCGTGCGTGCAGACTCGACGGCGAGTGCTTGGATGATGTCTCAGACGACTCAGACTCCACCAGTCAGTCGGCTTCAATATCAACACAGAATGCGACGTGCCAGGTTGTGAGACGCCACGAACTTTGGGTCCGGTCACGACCCACTTGAAAAATTCCTCTCAGCTGCCGCGTAATTTACATTCGACTTGACGCTGGTGCGCCATCAACGAGAGTGGGATATCCTGGTGATCCATCATCTGATTGGCTGGCGTGCTGACTGGAGGTCACTACAACCGCAAACCGCGAAAGTGATCAACCACCGAAGACGGAATTGGCCACACCACCACATCAGGTCTCATGCTGCCACCATCGGAGGCAAGCTTTGATTTTCCAAGCGTGCAAGCCTTACCTACCTGCAGGCAACAAGACGCTCTGCCACAGCGATCGTCATACGATTGCTGCTGAGAATGAGATGCGACTTGCTCACTGGCCCCGTCCTTGGGTTTTCCGGCTGGTTGCTTCTACCACAGCTGGGGCTGACTGGTGCAGACATTTGTGTTGATGCGAGGTTGCTCGAGCGCACTGTTCACGGAATTGTAGGCCACGCTTGGTGCAACATTCCTTTCCTCTTTCAACAACGCCACGAGGGGTAGGTGGCGACGGCCCGTCTCCCGCATTGGTAATGTGGGCTTGTGTGTCGTCGCACAGCGTGTCCCCCTCCCCCTTTTCACTCCAACCCGTGGACTCGGATTCCCGTGGCGGAAAGTTGGAAAAATGTTGGGCGTGAAGCGTTCGGTATTTTTCATTCGGAGGTTCCAGCGCGTCGCCAACGTTTCTTCGCCTCTCGGAGCGCCAACAAGTCGCACCCAGAGTCAACGAAGTTCCAACAAATCGGCCGCTTCCATCTCCGTCTACTAGTACCATTTCCCGTACACCAACCAACAGGATGAAGTTCCTGCGATCCTCTCTGCTCGTGGCGGCCGCCGTGGCCGTCACCACCTTCTCCTCCTGTACGTACGGCGCGGAGGCCGGCATGCTGCTCGACGAGGTGGCTGTGCCCTACCACCTGCGCCGCGATCTCGCCGGCAGCAACGCGGACACGCCAGCGCCGCCACCAACGACCCCGGCTCCTCCACCGCCCTCGCCGCCTACGCCGTCACCAACGCCGCCACCGACTCCGGCTCCGCCAGCGCCGACCACGCCGGCTCCTGCCCCGACCACCACGTCGCCAGCCACGACCTCGCCTGCGCCAACGACTACGGCGCCTGCGACCACAGCGCCAGCGACCACGGCTCCGGCGACGACGACGCCAGCGACCACGACGCCATCGTCGACGACCGCGAGTCCATCGAAGACGCCAGAGTCTACGACTGCCAGCCCTACGACCACCAAGCCGGACACCTCGGGCTCCTCCGGTAATACCACAGACGTCACGGACGCTCCTGCGGCTTCAGTTGGTGAGACTGCATGTCTCTATGAATGCCTTTTGCCTGGGCGATTGCTGGTGGTGTTGGATATGATGAACTGACTCGATTTGCTGGTGTTGCTTATTAGACGGATCCACCACGGGTGGTGCTGGTAAAGCGAAGACCCCGGCGGCTGGAAGCTCCACGGACGCCGACACCTCGTCGTCCAAGTCGTCGAAGATGAGCACGGGCACGATCATCGGCATCGTGTGCGGCATCGTCGGTGGCGTCGCGATCCTCGCGATCATCGCCGTCGTGTTGGCTCGCCGCCGCCGCAACGATGACGACGATCCGCTCTCGCCGTTTGAGCTCTCCATGGACAAGGGCTACAGCGGTGTGCCGGTGATGCAGAACGCCAACCAGTACGGCAACAACAACGCCAACGCTGGCGGCTACAACAACACCAACACTGGCTACGGAAACACCAACAACGGATACGCTCACACCAACACCAACAACTCGGCCATGATCGGCGGTGGCGCTGCTGTCGGCGCAGGTGTGGGTCTGGGCGTGGGGGCCGCGATGCTGACGACCAACACGCCTCAGGCCGGCTCGGACGCGGCCGGCGTGTCCTACACGCAGTTCTACGACGTGGTGACCTCGCCAGGCTCGACGTACCCGCAGCGCCTGTCGAGCCACACGGACGACAACACGGCCACGAACAACGACTCGAACCTGTGGATGAGTGCGATGGAGCCCAAGGATAACGACGTGGAGGGTGCGTCCGTGCCGCCAGAGGTGTCGCTGCCCGGCGACGAGTACGACGACAACAACTCATCGTTCATCAGCCGCAACAGTTACGACCAGATCGCGGGCAGTGAGTCCATTGACATTGACCAGTCGAGCGTGTTGAGCGGGGGTAGTGATCTCGAGAAGGAGTTCCCTGACTACGAGGACGAGTCTTCCCGAGGCTCGTACGAGTTGTAGAAGAACATGGATAAGGTATTACAGTATGAGCATAGTAAGGGAAGATGAGGCGTGTGTGTTGTTCAAGCCGGACGGCCGAGGGAAGCCAACAGGCAACGCACCTTGCAAGCACGCCTGCGCTCCTCTTGTCGACGGACAGAGCTTCCTAACACGGAACAATTTTGAATTGGATATGTGGTTTTCATTGAGCATGTCACTGCACTTCCTGGGGTTTGTACTCGCGGAAGGTGAGGTTGAGACGACCCGACCGCATACGCAGCCACTGGGGCTGTGTGTTGGCGTAGACGCGCGTGAGCGCGTGCACGACCTTGCGGGAGACGCCGCCGAACACCAACACGTCACCGGACTCGAGCTTGACCACGGGCACGCCCTCGTGGCCTTCAGGGTAGTGGTCACAGAACGCGAACTCCGCGGCACTTCCAATGGAGAACGACACCACGGGCGATCCCATCTCCATGGCCTCGGGACTTTCATCCTTGTCGATGTGCATGCCGTTGCGGCCGGCCTTCTTGTAGTAGTTCACCACGCAAATGTCGGGCACCATGTCCTGGCACGTGCCCATGACCTCCGGGTCCGCGGCTTTCGCCTGCTGAAGACTCTGCACAGCCAGCTCCTTCCACAGCTCGGGTAGCGGCTGCACGGCTGCATTATCGTGGTTCGAACGGACTTGCTCGTACTGCTCCGTGACGACGTTCCAGTGGCGACCGACGCACATCTGATGGAGCCGGCACTTGGCGCCGCTGGCGTACGTGGGTTTGTAGAAGCCGCCCGATGCTAGTCCCATGGCCCGTGACTCGTCCACTAGCTGTTGTTGCTGCGATGGTGAGAGGAAGTTCTTGAGCAGCACCATGCCCGGCAGCAACTCGCTGCCAGGTGAGAAGCGGCTGAGAATCGTGGTCGTAGCTGTCTGGTGGTGGAGCTCTTCCGCGGCCTCCAGAGCACCCTGCGCGACTTCAGGCGCTGCTAGATACAGATCCAATTCATGCTCACTCAGCGGCTGCTGCTTCTGTCGCTCCTGGATGCGGTCGGCCTTGCGCTTGCGTGTGGCAGCCTTCTCCGCCAATGGCGTTGGGCGCGTCTCCATCACCTTCGTCATATTCGCGTTTTTGCTTCAGTGTCCAAGGTGTCACTCAAGTGAGTGAGTGTCCTAGTCTAGGACGTATCCTGAAATAGAGTGCTCTTTCGAGTTGAAAGTAGGATTTGAAGCAGTCCGCCAGGTCACCAGGCCAGAAAATGCGCGAGCAAGTGGATCTGCACGTGCATGTCGTCGGCGCGAATGCTGTGGAGTACAAGCTGTGCGCGCCCACAAGAGCGAGCTCGTCGTGGCACATAGCTACGTATGTGTTCTGGCTTGTCGCAGCCACCAGTGCCTCGTCGTGGTATTCACAGCCGCCTTCGCAGCAGCAGAACGCGTGGCTCCATCTCGCGTGGCTCACCGCCCTCGTGGGATACTTCATCCGCATTTCCACGGGCTCCGTCGTCGTTGAAGGTGCGTTCTGCGACGATGTAGCATGCCGTGAAGAAGGTCTTGTCGCTCATTGTGTGTCTGCGGTAGAATCCGTGCTCGTCGTGCCGTCCATGGGCGTGCAGCTCATGCAGCGTCGCCGCAACGGCGTGTTGACCAAGCGCTTTGTCAACGCGCGAGACATCAGCGCCGTGGTCGTGAACGAGGGCTTCGTGTTCAACGACGTCGTGTACTACATCGCGTTCATGGTCAAGAGCCAAGACACGATGGTCGTCGCGTTTGAGGTAGCGTAGCTCTCTCCAACCGCAGCTCCTTGGTGTGGTTGTTGACATGAGATCTGCGACGTGTGTGTAGCATTTCCGCCCACGCATTGCGATTCTGCAAGAAGTCTTCGTCCAAATGAGACGCGCGTTGTTTCCTGACCAGTCAGCGATGCATCTCCCACACCTGAGCTGAGAAGCAGTTGCCGTAGTAGGAATAGTTAGTGGATAGAGGCAGAGGACGACAGTGGCATGGGCCTCCTTCGTGCATGAGGGGGCCTCCCTATATTTAATGGAGCTAGAGTGCGACTGGACCCGCGAACGGTGGTTGCTTCGTGTAATACACTCTACAGCAGACGGTTGCGGATGTCCTCGAGCTTCTTCAGCACCTCAGCAGGCGTCCGGTCCAGTTCTTCCGCGACGCTCTTTTGAGTTTCAGGCGACAGAAGCACGAACTGCTCGCACAGGTCACCGTCGGTCACGTTCTTGACCGGGATAAAGTACGAACGGTATGACAGGTGGTCGCGGCCGAGAAGAGGCGGCTTCTCCTGGCGCATGTACATCTCCAGGTGCGTGTAGAAGTCGACGTCTTCGCGCGATGTGAATGGTACGAGGGCGCCGATGCGACCCATGATGGTCGAGTAGACGATGGCCTCCATGCCGCCGGGCACGAGGCTCGTGCGCACAATCGACGTCACAACTTCACCCACGTAAAACTGAACGACCTGATCACAAGAAAGCACAGCGTAAGCAAGATGCACTCGAAGGAGTAGGGAGAGCGCGAAAAGCCCAGTACCTGTTCGAGCTTGTTCGGAGCACCGTTCAGGAGACCGGTGTCCCACAGGATGCGGTTGCCAGTTGGGTTGTCGACCTCGTCCGAGACTTCAGCAGGCAGACGTGCCACGAAGATGTTGCCAAACTTATCACCACCCGCGATCGTGTCGTAGTCAAGCACGGTGCTACACGTGATGTGTCGAGGGACGACATCGTCAGCGAAGACCACCAACTGGTTCTCATCCTTCTTGTACTTGACGAGATGGAACGACTCCTGGAGATCGGATGCGTACACACGATCACCAGCGGCCTTTAAGTCAATCAAGACGGACGGGAAGTTGCGGTTCTCGCACTTGCGCAGCATCTTCTTCTTGCCCAAATCGTAAATGCGCAGTGCCTTGCCCACAGACACCAACAGTCGGCCTTGGAACTCGCACATCGCATGTGGGATACCATCGATTTCGGTTGTGTGCACGAGCATGAGCTGAATACCCTCAACAACACGGTACACACGAAGCAATCCGCCTTGCGGAGCAGTCTGTGGGTGGAGAGACATGACCTTCACGGTACCAACGATGACGAAGACTTCACCGCCGCGATCGTGGAACACACATGTTGTGATGCTTCGTGCACGCTCATTTTCATCGAGTTCCTCGCATGCAACCGTAGCATTTGAAACCGGATCGAGGATCCGAACACAAGAAGCCCACTTATCGTTTCCAGGGGCAATTGGACCACGCGGAACGAGAAGAGCTTCCGCAAACTCCTCCTCATCATCGTCATCGCCTCGAGAAGCTTTGATGTCGGGAACAGCGAGGCCGTGCTGGCGTTTGTAGGAGGCGCCAAATTCGTTGTGATCGCTTTCAATGATGACAAGACGTCTTGACGGTGGGTGGACGACTGCCTTGCGAGGGGTGTAACGCAGTTGGGTCTTCTGAGTATTGAACGTATCACCGAGCTGGTCGAGTGTGAGAATCTTCATAGTCTCGCCGGATAATGCGACAATACCCTCCGGGCACTGTTCGGAGACGAAAGAGCTCGCGGACGTCAGTGTCTCACACGAAAGTGGAGTCAGGTGTCGACGAGTCTGGTGAAAGTACGACAGCCACGCTCGACTGGACAACGCAAGAATGGCTCGCTTGCCCTGTACCAAAACGCGCACGAGCTTGACTGGTTTGGTGCCGAGGAAACGAGATCTCGAGTCTGTCAGCGAGCCAGTGAGTTGATCCAGTCGTAGCTGCTGCAAGACACCATTGTCCAATCCAATGTTCAGGAAGAGGCCACTGGTGGAGACACCATCGGATCCGGTGCTGCTTGGCTCAATTTGAAGCTGCGACATACACAAGCTGACAGGATGAGAGGTCAGCGCCAGAGTCGACTTTGAGCGGAACAGGTCGTTTGGGTCGAGGGCAAGAATACGAGCAGAGTTGTCCCAGCTGCCGACAGCGAGGTATGGGAAGCGCTGACGTCCTTCAGGAACCTCGCCGATGTCGAGGGAGCAGACTTCAAAGCCGAGATCAAACTTGCCACGCTCCTGCAACTCGCCTGTGCTCGCCAGCTCGAAGTAGATGATCTCACCACCTGCCAAACAGATAACAAGCTGGCGCGCGTTGGCGGCACACCGTTCGATCACCTTCTTACCAGGCGCCTTCCAGTCCGTGACAGGTTGGAACTTGCGGATGTGGCGCACGCCGTTTGAGTGGACTTGCAGCATCGAGTCATCCTCCAGAAGATGAACGAGAAGAGAGCCATGGTCGCTGATGAAACCCGAGTCGTTGACCTGCTCGACGGTGTCTCCGATACCAAGCACAAGAGTGGCGTCCTCGAAGCTCACCACAATGTACTTGTCGTGGGCCGCCGAGTTGGAGTCCTTCAAGCACCATACCGATTTTGCGACACCGGGCAGTCCACTGGCAGCCATCTCTGTCACCGGCAAGCCGTGGCGCAGCACGCGGAGCGTTGCTCGGTTGTTACGGCCACTGAGCGCATAAATCTGTGGGGTCTGCTCGTTCGCGAGATCGTCCACGAGGAGCTGTGTGATCGGACTGAGACTCTCCGCATGGCTCGCCATGGCGAGGTTCTTCAGTTTCCGCGGCTGAAACGTGGCGACTTCCGACGTGTCCATCGCCATACTAGAAGCATGTGCCGTGTCGTCACCATCACCGATGCTCAAAAATTGGAACAAGTAGTGGTTGGCGAACTCGGACGCGGCGAACAGCAGACCCGTCTTCGTGATGCACAGCGAGTTCGCAACTGGGATCGTATCAAAGTACTGGACCTTGACTTCCTGGACGACGTTGCCCGAGTAATCCAGCGAGATTTTGTACAAATCGCCGAGCTCCGACTGCAAGAGCACGAAGAAGAGATCGCGCTGCTTGTGCGTCGCCGCCGCAGTGATGATGATGTCACGCGTCTCACCTTCACGACGTGGCAGATAACACACGAGTTCTTGGTGGTTCTCGTTCTTGTACTGCACCACGTTCTCGCCGAGCACGAGCACACCACCAGGGCCGTCGCTACCGCCAGGGACAGCGACCAACATGTTGGCGGACCGCACGACCTGCTCGCTCCACCGACGCGTCACGTGGTTCAGACCGAGATCCAGCTCGTAGTAGACGACGGTCTTGACACTCTCCCGCACAGCTTGACCCGTTGGATCGGCGTCCGACTCGGCGTAATCCAGCTCCAAACTCGCGAAGATCGGGTTCTCGAAGCCAACGTCCAGTCCAACCAGCGCAAAGTGGATCGCATGCGAGCGATGCGCTTCCAGAGGCGACGAGATGGTCAAGCGGTTCGACGCGTCGCGGTTCATCACGTACACGAGTTTCTGCTTCTCAATCGCACCGATCATGATCGCACGGCCCTTCGGGTCCGCAGCAATGTACTGGCCGGGCGTGATGCGGCGGCATCCCGTCTTGCCGTACGTCTCGTTCTGGCGCACTTCAAACTGGTTGAGCGTCGCATTCACCTCCAGCACGACGATCTTGCCAGAGTCCGAGCCCACCACCAGGTAGTCCTGCGTGCTGCCCGTCAAGCGGAATGGACGCAGCGAGCGGATCACGCCAAACACTTCCGTGGAGATCACCACGTCCAGACGGCCGTCTTCGTTCGGACGCAGCAGCTGCAGCACGTTGCCGCGCGCCACCACGAACTCCTGCGCCTGCGCAGCCGTGAAGTTGCCATACACCGCCAGGTTGATGGCCGACGGCGCCTGCAGCGTCAGGTTCAAGAGATGCATGTTGCTTCCTCCCTCCCGCTCTTGCCGACAGCGTTGCGTTGGCTCAAGGGCGCTTTGCGGTTGGTCTTGGAAAGGGGGGAGCGGGCGAGCAGGGGAAACCGGAGTGATGGTCACCTGCAGGTCGCTATCACCAGGGGAAGCGGGTAGGTTTGAGTACGTTGGGGAGGATAGTGTCAGTATACAGAGGTAGTTTGATCGTGTCACTGAAGAGAGGGTGGTCTGTTAAGTGCGTTTTGGGTAGTGCGTACTTAGTGGGAAGATGGGTGGGCGATCCGACAAAAGCGGCCGTGGAGAAAAATGACGGCGGGCATGCGAGCGGCGGAGGCGCCGAAATGCAACGTGTGCAACCACCACCACGAGCAGGTAACAGAAGAATCCATCAGCTACAAGCATCGAGCTCTGTGTGTGCGAGTGTGGACTCATTATTTGTGCTGATCGTGTCGCTAGGGTTCCAAATGTCCGGTGTGTGGGCACACCGGCAAGAGCCGCGTGTTCCAACTCTTCCGGGTGAGAATCTGCGATGGCGACAGCTCTCTGCCATAGGAGTCATGCTGAAGGCTCGATGGAATACTCGCAGAATCGCCCTCTCATGAACGTGTTCAGCGTTCGTGGCTTCGACTGCCTCAAGCGCAATCCTTCGATCCATAATCTGGACCGCGGCCTCTGGGCGTTCACGAAGATCCTGCGAGGGCGATTGTTCGGCGCGACCAAGGTGGAGCTGCCGACCGATCCTAGCGCTAGACACCTGATCGCTTACAGTACGTCTCGTCCACTATTGAGCCGATGCGATGCGATGGGTCTGTGCTAATGGGCGTTTACGTTTGGCAGTTGGCGATGCTCCGATTGGCACTGCGCGATGGCGAGTGGTCACGGAGAACGGAGCTCAGGGCGTAGAGATCGATTTGGTCGGCATTCTTGACGCAAAGCGCCAGCAAGGATACGGCAAACAGCTTCTGCAGCATTTATTGGAGGTACTGTCCCCACTCACATATCACTGTGGCTACTGAGCAACTCGCACTGATCGTCCGTGGCTTGTAGGACGTGAACACTGTGCTGGTAGATCTGGGAGTATCCTGCCAGGGCGTCGTCGCGTATATTCCCGAGAACGAATATGCTGAGGCTAGCTTGAAGTTGTTCGCAGCGGCCGGCTTCCAGCTCGACGCACAGCGCCACGAGCACGGCGGTCTTCCCTGCGCGCGAGTCTTCATGTTGCCGCCCACATAACACTGCAGATTATCGTGCAAATTATAACACGATGCAATAGATTCCTGTGCTTCGGCAGCCTTGACGTATTCTCTTGCGGGTACGTGCGAGCTCAAGCGTGGGGAGCCACAAGCATCACTGTGACAAATATGCAGCGACGACCGAGCCAAATACCGGTTTTGATATCGCTCCGAGGTCAGTTTTCCCCCACGTTCTAGAAGCTGCAGCTCTCTCGCAGAGGGCTCATTGTACAAGTTTCTCCGCCCTGGTCAAGACCTCTCAACTACTGTGACTTTGTTGCAAAGAATACCCGTGTACCATGATGAAGAAAGCCCGCCGCTACGCCGTCGCCGCTGCCGCTGAAATGCAGCCCACCCCTGGGTTCTTCCAGCTATGTGGGTCGCCTATCCGTGCGGATACCGAGCTGTCGTACGGCGAAGACAACAACAACAACAACTACACTGGCCGCCGCTGGCCGATGACGCCCACGACGCCGCCGATCAACAGCTCGATGCGCTTCCCCCGCACGCAGCTCTCGCTTGCTCAACTCGAGTTGCAGTTCGAGGAAGAAACTTCTGTTGCCGAGGAGAAAGGCGCTGCCAGTGAGAAGAAGGCCGAGACGTTGAGTCTCGCGAAAGCTCAGGAAGCGGGACTCGTTATGTCTAACTGGGCCGAGAGTCGTCTTCCCCCCTTGGAAGACCTTGGCGCTCTGTCGCCACTGCTCGAGACTGTGTCTATGGCAGACATCCAGCACTACGGAGTTCTCGGTAGTGGTGCCTTCGGTGTGGTGTACGCGGCCGTGTGGAAGCGACGTCGTGTCGCAGTCAAGGTCCTCATCCGCCAGAACCTCAGTCACGATGTGCTGGACGAGTTCGAGACGGAGCTGCGCATCATGAGCTACCTCAACCACCCGAATATCTGCCGTTTGCTGGGCGCGTGCCTCGAACCCGCGCACCGCGCGCTGATTATCGAGTTTGTCCAGCACGGCTCGCTTTGGGGTGTGCTTCGCAAGCACCGCAAGGCTCTCCTCACGAGCCACCGTATCAAGATGATCATGGACGTGGCACGTGGCATGGAGTACTTGCATTCGTTTGAACGCCCGATTCTTCACCGCGATATGAAGAGTCCCAACCTGTTGGTCGGAGACAACTATGCCATCAAGATCGCAGACTTCGGGCTCGCGCGCGTCAAGGCGCAGATCCAAACCATGACGGGCAACTGCGGCACGGTGCAGTGGATGGCGTACGTGTCTTGCTACCTATGGATATCCTTGGGATTCTCATGAACTGACTCCAGCGTTTGAATGACAGGCCAGAAGTGCTGAGCAACTGCAAGTACACGGAAAAAGCGGACGTGTATTCGTTTGCGATCGTCATGTGGGAGATCTTCACTGGCGCCTGCCCGTATGGCGATGCACAGCAGATCACCACTGCGATGAGTGTGCTGAACCAGGATCTGCGTCCTACGATCCCAACGGGGGTGCCCAAGTTCTTCTGCCGGCTCATGAAGACGTGCTGGGCGCGCGACCCGGAGAAGCGTCCTTCTTTCTCACGGGTGATCCGCCTATACAACAAGTACTACCCGGAGGGGGTTATGCACTTCTAGAGGCATCTCCTCTGCACGATCCTCGTCCGTCATTTAACTGCGCTGTAGATCAATGAATACATTACCCGCGTCATCTCCATTTCACTTGTCGTTCTTTCTTCTAAGCGACATTAGCTTGAGCTGGCCCCGACGGATTCCTATAACTATGCTAATATAAGGAAACTAATTAAAATTGAATCGTTTCGTTGGGCTAATACAGCCTGAAATCCAGTGCCTCTTTGCCAGAAGAGCCACGCAGATGGAAAGCTGCCGCATAATCTGATCGAGACCGCAAGAGAGAGCTTCTCATCTCATGTGGAGCTCAGGATCCAGTGCGGACGGGAAGACGTCCCATCGATAGCCGTTTGCAATCTGACCTCTCTTGAACTGCACATCCAGTAAGGGAGGGTGCCCTCAATCCAGGTGACAACTGTAATCCTCATGGAGAGCATGGCGCTGCATCCATGGAGAGAGGAGGCAGTACCGTACATCATGTGAATCGACTCTACAGCTTCACCTCGTGTAGCTACCGACGTCCAATCACAGGAAGCGTGCCGTGCCGTCCACTCAGTAGACCAGCTCCACTTGCACCACGCTTCCTTCCGCCATGCATCGCTGCAGCTGCCGCACCCTAACCAGAAAAATCTGAGTGCGCGCCGACGCTGGTCTCCATTGTTGCGTGTGACGGAGAGAAGCTGGACCGACACCTCCCATCACAAGCAGCCCCGTCTCTAACACATGCCAATCACTGACTGGGAGGTTATTTATCACAAGAAGGTGCACAAACATAAAAGATATCAAAAGAGGATCGCACGCGCCGACGTTGGTGCCAGTTTCTTCACTTCGTGGTTCCTTGAACGACTCCTCCACTTTTCTCAAACTTTCGAGATGACGCGCTCACTTGCCGAGAATCTGGAACCTTCTTTCCATATTTTAACCAATCAGATGTCTTCTTTGGACAGATGTGCTCCTCTGATTGGCTACCAAGTGCAGGTTTTAGCACCCCTTCGTTGGATCGTCGCCACCTCGACCATCATTCCACTTTCCATGTCGCTATGTGCGACCGCTCGTTCCCGTGATCTTCACGGTTTCTTGGGTGAATTATTTTCGGACCCGGGTTTGTTTTCTTTCTGTGCAGCAGTTCCCTTCGTTTTCTTTTCTCTGCGATGTCCACGTCACATTGCTCGCCCGTGCGACTTGTGACTGGCTCGCTTTTGTTGGCTTTTGTTGGCGCCAACAATCCTGTGGGTTGTGGTGTGCTGGTTGTTTCGTTGGCGGTTCGGTTCGGTTCGGTTTCTTGGGTTTCCGCATGCCGATTTGATGACCCATATTCCACCGCACGGCCCTTGCTGCCGTTGGCCATACATTCGCTCAGTATTTATTTTGCTCACCCCCTCGCACGCGTCCCCGCATCCACACGCATTGACCGCCGCTCGTGTGTCCCCACCCGGGTCGGCGTCTCCGTGTGTGTGTGTGTGTGCCTACGCCCGCGTACGTCTGTGTGTCTGCGTGTGTGTCTGGCAAGCAGTAACGAACCACGAGACCCGGAGAAGACCCGCATTACGGTCGCTTCTTCAAGCATCTTGCAATCGCCGCTGGCTTTCGCAGACGCGCCTCACGGTCTCCGCTGCCTCCACCGCATTCACCAACCTGCCGGTAGTCTCTCCTATCTGACTCCCCCCGCGGTCAGAGGAGAACCACCGCCATTGCCACTACTACCGCCGTAACGACCAAGATCATCCCAACGAAGATGGTCGCCATGACGGCCGTGTCGTCGGCATCAGCCGACGTGCCACAGAAGCCCATGAAGCCACGCAAGAACTCCAAGCCGCGCGATCTCTACCGCTTCATCTGCGCGCTCAGCGGCGCCTGTGACCGTGACGCCAACGTCCTGCGGGACGGACAGCTCGTGGACTTTCTCGAGATGCAGGCCAAGGAGATTCTGCGTGCGCGCCGCCAGAACCGTTCACCGTCTATGGGCTCGTCGTCCTCCTCGGTGTCGTTCTCGTCGTCCGCGTCCACGGTACGCGTGGTGTCGTCGCCTGTGCTCGCGCCACTCGCGCCGCCGTCCTCGGGCAAGATCTCCAAGCGCCGCAAGCTCCCAGCGGACTACGGCAAGACAGACTCCTACAGCTACGGCTACGACAAGTCCCCGGTGTACATGCCCTCGGCGCCGACGTCGTCGAAGCGGTACGACCTGGAAGCTGATAAGGCCTCGCTGTACATGGCTCGCGGAGACGGCTCGGCGTCGCTCATTCCGTCGGTCAAGATCGGCAAGATCGAGCGCCGCAGCAAGCAGCTCTCGCCCTCCACATCCCCACTCAGCCATGACGTGCTCGTGCACTCCATGTCGCTGGCGGACGAGGCTTCTCCGATGGAGCACTTGTCGCTGGCTAAGCCATCGTCCATGAGCTCCCCTAAGCGCAATCTGCGCGAGCCTGTGGATCTCGGTGCTTCCATGGTGTCCACAGTCTCATCATCGTCCATGCCCCACTACGATCTGTCGGACATGGAAGATAGCCTAGGTGGTTTGTCGTACACGCCCCGCAGCGCTCGCTACGCGTCAGCATCACACACGTACGACTATGAGGACTATGGCAGCAACCAGTCAAGTGAGGCCAACGACTCGCAGTTATACATGTCGGACCTCAGTCGCCGCAAGGACTCGTGCTACAGTGAGGCCAGTACCACCTCTTCCTACGACCGCTCCACACCCAAGAAGTTGCGGTTCGAGATGGATGCGCTCTCTCTGCACGAGAAGGAAGTATCCTTCGATGGAGATCTCCACAGCCCGTCGTCCTCCTCATACAAGAACGCTGAGTCGGGTCTTGTCAACACACTGCAGTCTCAAGTGGATCTGCTGTTGTCGGAGAACGTCCAGGCTCTAAAGGAGAACGCCCGGCTCGAGGAGATTTCGAAGATGAGTGCTTGTGAAGCGGAGACTCTTGCCGCTGAGAAGCTTGCTATCGCGGAACAGGTCAAGCAGCAGAGCGAGCAGCTCGTGGAGATGGAGTCGAAGTTCTTGGAGTCCCAAAAGCGAGCTGATGCACAGGAGGATATCCGTCGTGAAGCGGAAGTTGCTTTCCAGGCTGAGCTCGATGCGAAGGCAAAGGTCGTCACTGAGTTGCAGACGCAGATGCAGATGAAGGACGAGGAGATCAGTCGTCTAAACAAACGCATCGAAGATATCAGCGGTCTGTTCGCCTCCAAGATGCGTGAACAAGAGGAGCGTGGTCTGTCTCTGACGGGTGTCCGCCCGTCGGTGAAGGCGCCGTCTTCTACGGCACTTGTTGTGGCTTCGAACCAAGACGGAGAAGAGGAGCCCGAGCTCGTGACTGGTCTGCGTGAGAGCAACATGTTTATGGACATGGAGCTGCAGCGCATGCGCTCGTCACTGCTGGAGAAGGACCGCGAGATCTGCAACCTGTACATGCATCTCTCGACGAAGAAGAAACTCATCGAAGAGATCACCAAGAAGTTTGTGCAGCACATGGAGGAGGCTGCGGCAGTGTCCAAGGCGAACGCTGAGAACGCTGCCCCAATTGTCGGCAGCCCAGGTGACGGTGTCCGCTTTGACTTGGACATGTTCCTGTTCAAGAATGTTGTTGACAAGCAGCGTCGCATGGAGGAGTTGACTGCTGCGCTAGGCGTCATGGACCGCGAGGTCGAGTCGCTTGAGGCGCGCTTGGCGGAGAAGGAGCTCGAGAACACGCAGTTGCGCGAGAACCAAGACTTCCTCATGCGTGGCATGCAGACTGTCAACGCTCAGGTGTGCCGCATTCAGGCTGAGAACGAGAGCCTCGATGCTTCCGTTCAGGAGAAGCAGGCCCGCATCATGTCGTTGATCGCGTCACTTGAGGAGAAGGAGCGTCAAATTCTGCACTTGGACGAGCAGGTGGATGTTCGTCAAATGCAGATCGACAACTTGATGTCGGGCGACAAGTCGTCGGGCCGTCGCTCTCTCAAGAACTCGCTGTTGAAGGCGCGTGCGTCGTTTTCGTCGTCGGCTGTCAAGGCCCCTGCGTCTCGCAGCAGCGTCATGAGCTTCTCCAGTGCTCGTGATGGCGAGGAAGAAAACGATGCGTTCCGTCGCAGCTCCGTCACTTCAGCTGTCCGCAGTGCGGCGATTCCAATGACTCGTAAGACGTCGGCGGACGCTAGCTCGCTCGGCCGCAGCTCAATGGACTGGACGGATGTGCGTCGCTCCAGCATCGTGAGCTCCCAGCGCCCTTCGACGCTCGAGAACCGTACGAGCGTCGTGAGCGAGAGTGAGTTTGCTGGAGCCAAGCGTACGAGTGTGTTTTCGGACGTGTTCAACGACATTTCGGCCCCTGTGGAGGACGATAACGAGAGCTTGTTCGGGGCGTCGGGCGATGAGATGCGCAGCACGCGAGCGAGCTACTGTGCGTCGGAGATCAATGACGACCAGGAGCTGTTCGACGAGCTGTTCCCGAAGGCGTAAGCGCCTGGGCGGCCTTCATCCGCCGCCTCTGTACTGCTCTGAGCCTCTCTCCCTCTGCCTCTTGATCCTGTACCGACTCCCGTGTAAAACGACCCAAAACAACGACATCTCAGCCTGCGTGTGTCTGTAAGCGGCCGGCTTCGCGTCCAAACCTGAAAAAATATCCCGCGAAGCCGCCGCCAAAACCAAAACAGCAACCGAACCGACCGACTTTGAGCCTCTGCGCGTCGTCCCACCGATGGATTTTTGCATTTTCAAGTTCCCAGAAACACGAGACGAACGACGACGCGGCAAGCTCCCCCTGGAAGCCTTTGAAGACCCCGACGGAAGAGAAACAAGCATGGATATGTGTGTGTGATTACCAGTATTTACGAGCCTTTTGAGATAACTTATGAGGAAACGGCAAGAAAGATAGAGAGACCGGAGACCGACGAGACCAGAGCAACACAAATACAGACAGCGAACGATGCGAGGCAGTCGCCCCATCAACTATCATACTGCGTCAATGCGCGTGAGTGGACTCAGTAGTTTGGATTGGCATTGGTTAAGGTGGGAGAAACGACGCTACGCAGGCTCACGGGGATCAAGTGGATGGAAGTCAAGGCAGCGAAGAAACGGACGAGGACGCGAGGGGCAAAGGCACAGTCAGCGAGGGGCTTCAGACAGTCTTCTCGTAGACCACGCGGTGGCCGACGTCGCTGTGCTTGATGCGGCTGGTGAGCTGCGCGCCCTTGCGGCGCACAGGACGCGAGGTCACACCGAGTCCCACGATGAACGCACCGGCAAAGGCCAGGAACACGCCCACGAGCAGCAGGATGGGGATCCACAGCGGCGCCGTGAAGAAGGCGGCGATGAGGAACGGGATGATCCAGAACGGGAAGGTGAAGGCCGCGACCGTGGCCGTGGGCACGGCGATGAGCAGGAACAGCGCCGTTGCGCCGGCCGACAGCACGCCGAGCAGTGCCGCCAACGCCACGCTGATCTTGCGGTTCTTCTTCAGATAGTCCACCGGCGTCTTCAAGTACTTGGCGAACGGCGCGCTCGCGTGGAGGCCGAGCGACCAGACCGAGCCGACGACGTGGTCGCGTGCGTCCAGCAGCTTCGAAAGGCGCTGCACGGCACGGAACGCGCTGCGCGCCGGTGGGCCGAACCACACTTCGACCGACAGCTCGCCGCGGCTCACCGTCGACGTGAGCGACTCCTTGAGCTTGACGACGTGGAACTTGTCGGGCGCCGACAGCTTGCTCTTGACGATGCCCGAGACGTTCAGCTGGCCAGTGCCGATGAGCTGCTCGCTCGAGTCGTCCGAGTACACGCGGAACGTGAGCACGGCCTCGTGGGCCTGCAGTGCCGCGTCGTAGAAGAGCTCCACCTCGCGGTTCTGGTAGTCGTCCCACTTGGGCGAGACGCCGCTCGTCGCCGCGGGGTCCGTGGTGCCCAGTTGCAGGGGACTCGAGCCTTCCAACTCCACTTCGACTACGGCATCCAACACCAACGAAATCCAACCAAAGTGAGACGCATGTCCAACACTCCCACCAAAAAAAGCACCAACGAATCTTCGCCAACGAAAGATCGCGAAAGTATCCACTCACCAACAGGTTCAAGACGCGTGCCGTAGTCCACAGGCAGCGCGCGTGCGGAGACGATGCGCACGTGGATGGTGCCATTGTCCGTGGCAGTTTTCGCCGCCGTTGGCGACGCGGGCGTCGATCCTTCCTTCGCGTTCGCCATTACTTCTGTTTTTGTTGGTGGTCGGTGCTGGGTTCGCAGCACGTTGGCTTTTGTTGGCGATTGGGTTCCAACGGTGGGCGCTCACGAGTGACGACAGGGGGCTGACCATGCAGCACCGTCGCTTTTTAGACGCGACAACTTCAAAGACACGGCCAGTTTGGCTCGGGAAAGCGAAGAAGATGGCGACGAAGAGCAGCTTTTTAGCCAATCAAACCGAGGTATGTGGCCGACGCCACCTCGTCAGAGGTGAGGTTGACGTTTCATTGGTCGTAAATCATTGCATTCGAAATTTACATCCCTCTATGAGAGCTGCGACAGCGCGCAAGCCATCCTCCACAGTGGATGTCCGAATGTTATGTGGGCCACACCAAAATATAACCAGTGCACTAAATAGAAGGCGGCCAAATCGCAATATACCGGATATATTTCAACAATACATCTCGACGATTGGACAAAATACCAGATCCCATATATAACCAATGAACGGTCCTCATGAAGGGGTTTCCTCCGTAAATTACCATGAACCGAGGGGAAACCTTCGCGCCGACGCGCCGCAACTCCCAAAGCACCAGTACGCAACCGCCAACAAGAGACGCCTCCGTGCGACGCGTGTGACGGAGAGACCATGGCGCGCGTGGCTGTATTGACGCATGTGAAGGAGAGCACGATCGTGGAGCCGCCGTCTGTGACGCGTGTGGGTCCGCGCATGCCCTGGAGCGGCGGCAAACTCGTCACCAACAAGGAGGAGGCGCTGCGCAAGTTCCTCGCGCGAAAGCCGCAGAGCTCCGCGACGCTCACGCCCGAGCAGCTCAAGATCCTGGAGACAACATGTGAGTACTGTATCTGAGAAGAGCGCTAGCTTCAGAGGCCCGTGGAGAGAGAGAGAGAGAGAGAGAGAGAGAGAGAGAGAGAGAAACGCGACGGTAGCACGGAGCTCACGCCTCGAATCGATTTGCACAGCGAACGAGACGCCCAAGGACAAGAAGCACCGTCAGCACCAGAGTGTACGTGGCTTCATGTGACGCCCCTCGCAATCTCTTCCTGACCGTCTTTTTTTTCGCGTTGTAGAAGCACGATGTGATCCACAAGGTCAACCCGACGACCAAGCGCATGGCGCATCGCGCGCACGTCAAGGTCCAGGCGTCGCACAAGAAGACGCTGATGGTCAACGGCCGCGTGGTCGGGCCGCGCGTGGGTAATGCTGCTAAGGCCAACGCGGCGCGGGGCCCCAAGCCACCAGCTCAAAAGCACACGAATTCGACGGGCAAGCGAGGCGGCGAGGCGTCGTCGTCCTCTCGGCCGTCCGACACGGGCCTGGCGCTGCAGGACAAGCTGGGCATGTCGCTGGACGCGCTAGTTAAGCGCAATGGCAGCAAGTGAGTGCGTGGGATCGAGTCGGAAGACGCGAGGACCTCCAGTGTGTGTGGCTTAAATATACAGTGTACGTCTACGTGTGGTGGTGCGCGTCTTCGGAGACCGGCGTCTCGTGATCGTCAGCGTCGGTAGCGATCTCCACTACCTGCAAGGCCACGTGAAGCGCCTGCAGCAGCGTCGAGGCCTCCACGATCTGCAGCTTGTCCGCGAACTTGCGCTTCGCTCGCTGTGTGTCGTCGTCGTGGCCCTTGGGGATCACGCAAATCTCGAGGCCGATCTTGTGGGCAGCCGTCAGTCGCGACTCGAGCATCTTTACCGGTCGCAAATGGCCTGACAGCGACAGCTCTCCGAGAAACATTGCACGCCGGAGGACGGGACGACCCGTAACGGCACTGGCCAGCGCCACCGCAACTGCCAGATCAGCGGCGGGCTCTTCGATCGTGTAACCCTCGGCAACGTTCACGAACACGTTGCGGTTGTAGAACGAGACTTTGCCACGCTTTTCTAGCACTGCAAACAGCAACTGCAGCTTGTCGTAGGCCACGCCGTTCCCACGCACGCGCGAGAAGCCGCTGCTGCCCTTGCCGTCACTAGCAGCAAACTGCGTGCGGTTAGCAAGGGCCTGGATCTCCAGGGGGATCGGCCGCGAGCCTTCCATAGCGATTGTGACGGACGAGCCGTCGATGGAGTGTGTCGCCAGCTCGCCTGTCTCTTCGTCAATCTCCACCGTGTCGGAGACAAACGCCAGCAGCGGGTTCACCAGCGGTTGGAGCCCTTCGTCCGTCATGGTGAACACTCCGACCTCGCTGGTGTTGCCGAAGCGGTTTTTCTGACAACGGAGAAAGCGGCGTGTACTCTGCGGATCGCCTTCGAGCTGCACGACGGTGTCGACGATGTGCTCCAGCACTTTGGGGCCGGCGATGTCGCCGCTCTTGGTGACGTGGCCGATTAAGAGCACGGGGATGTTGCGTTGCTTGGCAAGTCGCAGAAGTCGCAGCGTGCACTCCTTCACCTGGTTGACAGTGCCTGCAGGGGACGGAATATCGTCGGCGTAGATGGTCTGGATCGAATCGATCACGACCGTGTCGAAGGCTAGTGCGTTGTGGTGGTGGTGTGCGTGGCTGCCTTCTCCGTGGCCACTGGTGGTCTCAATCATCTGCAGAATCGTGTCGATGTTGGTCTCACTGCCCACGAACAGCTCATCACTGACGGCTCCCAGGCGTTCAGCTCGCATCTTGATCTGGAGCACACTCTCCTCTCCTGAGACGTACAGCACGCGACGCAACCCAGAAGCCGAGGAGGTCTGCGCCACCATGTTGGCGATTTGGAGAGCGAGCTGCTCACGGAAAAAAGAGAGAGTTTGGATCAGAATGGATAGCTGTACGAGTAGATTTCAGGACACGCACCGTGCTCTTGCCAACCCCGGGGTTACCGGCCACGAGGGTGAGCGATCCAGCCACGATTCCTCCCCCGAGCACCCAGTTCTGTCCACCCATTTCCATCAGACTCCAACAAACGAACATCCCATAAAAAGTCTGCTGATACACCTACGAGTTCTCTGTCCGGTAGCTCGATACGCTCCGCGAACGTGTTCATCTCGACGTCCTTCATGCGGAACACGGGCGTCACGCCAGTGCTGCTTTCGCCCGCCCACGCGACGCGCTGTGGTGTCTTGGTCTTGGAGAAGCTGGCAGCATTCGATTGGCGGTACAGCGGCGCACTGGCCTTGGCTGGGCCGATGGCCCCCCACGTACTGCAGGACGAGCACTGGCCCTGCCACTTGGCGTATTGCTGCCCACATTCGCTGCATTGGAAGCCCGGCGCGGCCGTCGCGTACCCACGAGTCAGAGACGCTGGCTCAAGCCCGCAGACAAGTAATGGAGGCGACACAAACTGCCTCGTGCTTGGCGTGTAGATTCGCATGCGTTGCAGTTGTCGATGCGACGATACGGGGGCTCTGGTGCCCGCAAGGCCATTGCGGATCCGCAGCATTGACCGCATCTTCCTGCTCGGATTTCCACAAATGAAGCTGGTTGTCAACAGCTCCACTCTTCTTATCCGGACACACGTATACTGAGTGCACAACAGTCGGGACGCGAATATCCACGCTTACTGAGATAATAAAATAGCCAGGATATCGATATATAGAGATACGAGTCGACTCAACAAGGATCATCATTTCAATCAAAAGAGCATCGATTTTCAGAAGCTTATAAACTCCCAGGTTGGTTCGTAACTGATGTGACTTCTACCCATCAGATCTGATATATCGGCTGCGTTCGCTTGAGCTCTCCAACAAATGATCAGCCAGATCCGCCACGAGACGATGGAAATGGAACATGCACCGGGACCGAAGCGCTTGAAGACCGAAGAGAGAGAGGTGTTTCGTGCCAGCGAGTGGTTCGTGAGTGAGCAGATGGAGACAACGACGAGTCGAGTACCAGCGGAGGACGAAATAGAGACGTGTATGGACGACGAATTGGTGCCTGTAGGAGCAGAGAATGTCGCCTCCGCGGAGAATCCTGCGTCGGCGATGGTCCTCGAAGAACCCACGACCACACAGGAGAAAACTGTGCGCTACTTCGTAATGCAGGACTTCCCGCCTCTCGCGCACGTGTCAGAAGACGATGTCATCGTGATCGAGCGCGAGTGCTACGTCAAGATCTTTGACCAACTCGTTCAGATTTTGAACCCGCCACCACGGCAGGTACGCACGAAAAACATCCACATCAACGGGAACCGTGGCATCGGCAAGAGTCGCTTCTATCTCTACTGCGCTTTCCGTCTCGCGCTGGACGCTGCTGTGCGAGCAGCACTTCCCGAGTTCCAGTTGGTGCTGAACTACAAGACACAGTACCACACGTTCGACCCAGACACACGATCATTTGCCTCAGTTCAAGGAGAAGTAGAGCTCAGACGCTTACAACGCAACCGTCGTGTGGTGCGACTCATCGATGCAGATTCTGACACGCTTAGCGGATGGTTCGGCACTTCGATCTTCTTCTCGTCACCCCGTCATCTCGGACTCAACGACTTCTTGAAAGACCGCGGACTCGCGTTTGTGATGCCTACGTGGAGTTTGACGGAGCTGCGTGTATACAACTCACTACGACCGCTGGAGAAACTGGACGACAAGACGCTCGTGGACCTGTTCAACAAGCGCGGCGGCATCCCACGATCCATTTTCGCACCATGGCAGGGCATGATCGATCAAACGCTCGCGGCTAACATCAATACGGCTCACGTCAGCAAGCTGATAGAAGTCGTGTCGAGCATGGCCAGCACCTTACAGACCGAGTACAGTCATATGATCCTCGAGATGGTGCCGACCCACGCAGACTTCAAGATATTCTACAGGCTGGCGTTTCTGTCAAACCACGTCTCCGGTCTCGTGACGGACCAACTATCGCGTGACAGTCGAGAGCGGCTGTCGGCGTTTTTCATCGATGAGGCGTTCAGTGGAGCGTCCGGTACTGCTGCTCTGATTGGCTCTATCTATGAGAGGCTCTGCCACAGCAAGATCATCACGAGGCAGCCGCTACTTGACTTCCGTCCGTTGCCTGGCAGCAAGGGCAATGCGTACGAGTTCCAGATTCCATCGGATATGCGAGTCATCGACTTCCAGACGCTGGCTGAAATTGTTACCATTCCGACTGGGACCACGTACTTTAAGCCCAAGGCTAAGAACTTTGGCGCCGTGGACGCGTTCATTCTCGTGAGTGGGCCACTGCCGACGTGCTACGGGCTGCAGATGACGATCAACAAGGCCCACGGCATCAAAGTTGTTGCTCTGAAGACGTTCCAGGCATTTCTCGCTCGTCTCAAGATCACTGACTTCCGCTTCGGCTTCGTCGTACCCCCAGGCTTGGTAAAACACTATCCGCGCCAGTCCCTTGTCACGAAGAAAGAAACTGCACACGCTCGACCTCCCAAGGCACAGTCGATCGACCAATTCGTGGCCGGTTTCGATGTGCTGGATATACCAACCAGTGCTTCGATGACGCGCACTTAGGCGATGCGTTGGCCAAGTGAGTGTGGCTTCGTATGTGAGCTGGTTGCAAGATGGTGGAGCATAATGGTATTTGAGATTTAAGGATATTGATGGTCTCTCGTATAAAACTACTACGTCTGACGATTAACCCCACAACCACACGCTCTCGCTAGCCTCGCCTTTATCACCACGTGCAGTAACAACGCCCGACACGAAGACGTGCAGTCTCCAGGATTTTTCAGTTGGTGCTCATCGTCATCGCGGATGACTCAACTGCGATGACGTTTGCCAGAGACTCGAGCATTTGGTGGAGAAGCAGAGCGTTGAGCCTTGCGAGGCGACCACAGCATGGTGTGTCTCATCGAAGCAGACTCATGCTGGCCGAGCGGATGGCTCGGCATCTCAATCGTATTCTCGCCACCAGATCATCGCAAACTCAACTGCATTCTTGTGGACCGCAGAATCACGGCCGACTTTGAGTCTGACGGAGCTACGCATGCTCAACTCATTCGCACGGCCAGGCAAACCAGACGAGAAGATGCACGTGGACCTATACAACAAGCGCGGAGGCATCCCACGATCCATTTTCGCGACCTCGCAGGAGATGTTCGACTCCACCAAGTCGTCGTCAGTGCATTTTTCGCACTTGAGGTGGTGGCCCAGAAGAATGCCACTGTTATATCGTGCCGTCGCTCCCATCAAGTCTTGTGACCCTCAGTGTTCGGTCCAATGCGCCAAGTCCAAATGGATACATTGGGTCTTGTGGACCTCTTCACATGGATACATTGGAGCTGGCAAGTAATGGCTTCACTTTTGAGGGGATCCGTTAAGGGTTTCAGCTGCGCCTGTTGGCTTTCTGATTGAAGCCAGTAAGTAGAGCGGCTCTATCGTAGCCTCTGCTAACACTAGTAGACCCAGCAGCATCCCATTTTGCGAGCCTCCCACGGGTCGTCGCTCCTGGCTTCGCAGCTATTTCGAGTGCTTATTCTCGCGCTGATGGTCTCTGCCTTCGTCCTTTCGAATCTCCACTGCGGCATCCCATTCCGGCGACCTCCAGCATCCCAAACATTGTCTTTAACGCCGGCATTTCACTCGTCTGGGCTGCGTGGTCATTGGCAGATCCCCATCTGAACGCCTCGCGTAGTGAAGACGATGCCTGCGGCCATGGAGCTGCTCGAGTTTCTTCCAGGGGCTCTTTACTATCTGTCGAGCCATACAACGCCCACGCCAGCCAGCGTTGGGGATGGTAATGACGATGGCCGCGGCGAAGCAACGCCGTACAGGATGGAGTACATCCATGTGGAGAAGGAGTTCCCGTACCAGAGCTTCTACTTGGACTTCGGGCCACTGCACCTCGGCCACATCTTCGTGTTTGCACGTCAGCTCAACGAGAGGCTCCGTGCGATCGGCTATGATGGGTATATTCACGATGGCGACAACGAGGAAGGAGAGGATGGAGCCACCAACAACCAAAGTGACGCTAGTGTCCTGGACTGCCGTCTCTGCGTGTATTCGTCTCTCCTCCCGCACCACCGCGCGAATGCGGTATGTCTTCTGGGCTGCTGGGCGATTCTGTTCAGGAAATGGACGGCCGACACGGCATTCGCACCGTTCAAACACCTACTCCTGCCACCCTTCCACGACGCATCTCCGCACGCGGATAGCTTCGGGTTGACGGTGTACCACGTGCTGAAAGGGCTTGAGCGAGCAGTGCTCAGCGGATTCTTCCCCTCTGACATCGAGGCGTTTGACGAGACCGCTTTCCTGGATGACATGGATCCTGGCAAGCGAGATCTCACGTGGATCACACCTCAAATGGCAGCGTTTGCTGGGCCCCAGAGTGTCCCCAACGGATACTCGCGTGTCAGACCAAACGCCTTCACAGAATACTTCGTCTCCAACGGCGTCACGCTTGTGGTTCGGCTCAACAAGCCGAAGTACGATGAGAAAATCTTCTTCCGTGAAGGGATCCGAGTCGAAGAGCTCTACTTCCCGGACGGCACCTGTCCTTCTGATAGCGTTGTCCGTCGATTTCTCGCGCTGTGCGACTCTCACAGCCACACTAAAATTGCTGTCCATTGCAAAGCCGGCTTGGGACGGACAGGGACGCTCATTGCCGTTCACCTCATGCGAAGTTTCCAGTTCTCTGCTACAGAAGCGATCGGATGGCTACGTTTGTGTCGTCCAGGAAGCGTCATTGGCAGCCAGCAGCACTTCTTGCGGCAGGTCGAGGCTCGCATCTCCAAGATACAGGACCTCTCGGATTTGGACTCTTCGAAGCAGGATCCGGAGATCAACAACCCAGAAGATGGAGAGCTTTCCATCGGAATCAATGACCGCAGACAACACACATATCCAATGACCAAGGGTATCGCTGCTCGATCGAAGAGCAGCGGGGCATCAACTTCAAGACCCTCCACACCCACATCTTTATCACGATCACCCACTGCCTTGCCTCCTAAGATCCCCGGACGCCGGGCCACGCCTTCCGCGCCTCCATCGCCTTCCACGCTTTCTTCACCAAAGCTAAGCCAAGGGGACTCCTTGCTGCAACGGAAGCAAGCACATACACTGCCGCTTGGTATCAGCCTCTGGCCACAAGCTCCGTCCGTCGCTGGTAGCTGACTTGAGTACGCCTTTGTTGAGTAATCGATCCTATTCGATGTGAGCCACACGATGACAAGCTTGGTCTGGAATTGATCTTCAACCGCAGACACGCGACGAAGCAGAGGAACCCTGCTCGGCCATATTTTCAGCTTTTCCCCTCGAGACTGCGGTGTCGTGTGGCCGTTTTGGATCCAGGAATACGACAAACGGACTGCTTTCGTTCTCCTCATGGGCGAGTGCGCAGGCTGTTGTTGATCGCCCATGTACATGCAGCAGTAGCGGACTTTGCTTGGGGCATCCATACCTGCCAAGTGTCCCAGAGGAAAGCACGAACATGACGGAGAAAAGCAGTCGCCATCGCAGTAGTAGTAGCAGCGACCGCGATCGCGATCGTGATCGAGAACGCGACCGTAGTCGTCGTGAGCGTGAAAGCTACTATGAAGACGGAGACGAGGCCAATGATCCGGGAGACGACTACCGATCCAGTAGCTCTCGCTCAACGACCAACACGTCGTCCGCTCGCTCGGAACGAACGAGCCGAGACAAAGGAGAGCGAAGTGACCGGGACCGGGACCGGGACCGCGACCGTGATCGTGATCGATCGGACCGCAGCGAACGAAGCCGCCGCGACAAAGACTATGACCGTGAGTACGACCGCGATTATGATCGAGAGCGGGACCGCGACCGGGACTACTACGACCGTGATTACGATCGTGACCGTGACCGTGACTATGTGGAACGTGACTATGACCGCAGCAGCTCCAGTAGCTACGACCGCGATCGAAGCGATCGAGGAGCGAGCAACGCTAGCAGTCGTAGCCGATCGAGCAACGTGTCATTCTCGCGACCTGCGACGTACGATCCACGACTCGCGCAGCGTGCTCTTGGTCGTTATGATGATGACGATGAAGATGTGCGTCGGCGTCAGGTGATGAAGGATGAACTCGGGCTGGAAGAGGATGATGATGCAGCTGGACAAGATGACGTTGAAGACGGTGATGACGGTGTTGGCTCCCTCGGAACCCCCCGACGCAAAGCTGGTGGGGCTGCGGCAAACAGTCGACCAGCTTCAGGCGCTGCGACAAGCCATGGAGCCACAGCGTCGAAAGAGCTCCAAGAGCGGTACAACAAACTCCAGCAAGAGCTTCAGATCGCGCGCGACAACGAGCAGAAGGCGCAAGAATCTCTGGGGAAGCTGCAGCTCCTGAGCAAATCGCAGACAGCGATTCTCAAGACCACAATGATCAAGAAGCTTCAGGAGAGGGATGACCAGCTCGAAGAAACGGCGAGTGTGATCAAGGCATTGGAAGCTAAATTGCAGCAAGCTGGAGTCGCTTTCGAGACCTACACACCTTCCGTGAGTCGCTCGGGTACTACCGGTGGCAACAGTGGCAATGCTGCAAGTGCGGCGGAGGCGGAGGCTGTTGCAGAGATCGGTGCAATGAAGGCGGAGATGGATCGCCTCATGGATGAGAACAAGGCGCTCAAGGCACAGGCGTCATCCGCTTCAAGTGGCAGCAACAAGCCAGCACCAGTGGCTACTGCTGGAGTTGCCGACGGGGCCATGCAGGCGAAAATCGACGCACTTCAGGCTGAGAAGGCCACACTTGAGAAGCAGGTTAAGGCAGCGCAGCAACAGGTTGCGTCGCTCAAGAAAGAGCTTGCAGCTGCCCAAGCACTAGCTGCGTCTGCGAGCAGCGCAACCCCAGCAGCTTCAGCGGCTCCTCTTCCACCGGCTGCACCGGAGACTAAAACGGGTGCCAACATGGAGGAGCTCCACGCCCTACAGAAGAAGGTACGCAGCGACTTGGGTTTTGTATACGACTGAGCGGCTTACCATCTCTTGACCTGTAGCTTTTGGATGCAGAGGAGGCCTTGAAAACTGCACAGAAGAAGGTGAGTGAGCTTGCCGTTGTCTAGTCAAGGATGGGAGGACTCACTTGTATCGCCGTATAGATTCAAAAGCTGGAATCCGAGTCGAACGACCACGCTGCTCAGTCCGCATCGACGTCTGACGCAGCCAAGGCCAGCTCGAGCACGATATCGAAGTTGGAGGCACAGATCCAGCAGAAAGAGACGGAGATCCAAGAGCTGAAGACACAGCTTGAGCAACAAGCGAAGGCATTTCAAGCGAAGGAGACGGCGTGGGAGGAGAAGCACGCGAAACTTAAGACGACTGCCGAAACGGAGCTCGCAAAGATCAAGGAACAGGCAAAGAAGGCCATCCTGGATCTTAAGAAGAAACTTGAGGCGTCGACGAAGACGCAGGAGCAGAAGAAGAAGGTGCTCGCTGCTCTGAAAGCCAACGCGACAAAACAGAAGACCGACTTGGCAGTGCTCAAGAAGGAGATCCTGCACCAAAACCAGCAGGTTCCTCTGCTTGCTAAGCAGCTCACCGACAAGATCACGCAGCGCATTCAGCGTCAGACGGATGCCATGGCTGGCGTCGTTGAGAATTACAAACGCGAGATGAAGGAGCGCAAGCGATTGTTCAACCTTGTCCAGGAGCTGAAGGGTAATATCCGTGTGCTGTGTCGTGTACGACCAATCTCGAAGAGTGAGATTGCGAACGGCAGCAAGGCCGTGTGCAAGTTCACGCCGGAGGAGATCACGATCACGGGTGACAAAGGCAAAGTCAAGAACTGGGAGTTCGACCGCGTGTTCGACACCAATTCGACGCAAGAAGAGGTTTTTGCGGAAGTCCGGCCTCTTGTCACGAGCATCTTGGACGGCTACAGTGTGTGCATCTTCGCGTACGGCCAGACCGGTTCAGGCAAGACCCATACGATGTCTGGACCAGCCGAAAACCCAGGAATCAACACTCGTGCTTTGCAGGAAGTCTTCCAGCGCAAGGTCGAACGTGCGAAGGAGTTCCAGGACGAGATCACTGTCAGCGTTATGGAGATCTACAACGAACAGATCCGTGATTTGCTGGCAGCCGACGCCGCGAACACCAACCTGCAAGTGCGCCAGGGTCCCACTGGCAACTTTGTCCCTGGGCTCACGACCATTCCTGTGCAGACACTGGAGGAAGTGTTTGACTTGATCAAGCGCGGCAACAAGAACCGCAGCACACACGCCACGGACATGAACGAGCACAGTAGTCGCAGTCACTCGATCCTGTCCATCAACCTCAAGAGCGTCAACTTGGTCACGTCGGCAGTCTCAAACGGCAAGCTCTTCCTCGTGGATCTCGCGGGATCCGAGCGCTTGTCCAAGACGGGTGCCGAAGGCCAACGGCTGAAGGAGGCGCAGAACATCAACAAGTCGCTGTCAGCACTGGGCGATGTGATCGCAGCACGCGCCAGCAAGCAGAAGCACGTACCGTACCGCAACTCTTCGCTCACGTATCTGCTCCAAGACGCTCTCGGGGGCGACTCCAAGACGTTGATGGTCGCGTGTGCGAGCCCAGTGGACTACAACAGCGAGGAGACCTTCTGCACCCTCAACTTCGCTGCCCGCGCGCGAAGCGTGGAGATGGGCAAGGCCACCAAGAACATCACGGCGGGGGCACCTACGAAAGAGTAGACAGCGTTTGGTGGACGTCCTCTTTGCACTTGGCTGGCACAGTCGCCTTGTCAGTCGCCACGACCGCAATTCCTGTTTTCCATACATAAACCCTTGCATTCAATCTTTTGGTAATTCACGAAACTCACTCGGCCCTCGCTGTATGCTTGTCGCGTCTACTTGCGGCCACGGCCACGACGACGTCCACGCCGAGAGTCAATCTCTTCGTCGTCGCTGCCATCTTGCTTGGCTTCCTCTTCGACGTCTGCGTGGTCCTTTTCTTCTTCAGCGGTGCCATTGTGGGCATCCCCAACGAGCTCGGCCTCAACTGCAGCATCAGCTTCTTCGTCTTCTTGTCCGCTTCCATTGCCATCTTCGTCGTCCGAAAGCTGAGTAATTCGGCCACTCGAAGCTCGGCGAGTTTGTGACCGCGTGGCGCGAGCTTTCTTCGTCGGCGTATCCGTCTCTTCATCATCCATTAGCTTTCGCTTCGCAGGAGCCTTTCGTTGGGTCACTCCACTAGGTGTCGGTGTCTTGATAGTCTCCTCTGGTGACGCTGCATTGCTACCTTTCGACCCTCTGCCGCGTTTCTTTGGAGTATTGTCTGGCGGAGAAAGTCGGCGCTTTCGAGTTGGAGCCGCTTGCGTGTCGTGTGCTTCTCGGTCCTCGTCGGCGTCAAACTGCGAGCGGGTATCATCGTCAACACCTGCACCTCGGCTGCTAGCAACACTAGCCTTGGCCTTCCGCTTCAGCTTCGTAGCTGTTGACTTGACTACACCGTCCGGATTTGAGATAAGCGAGTGGAACTCGAATACCTCCCGCCACTCTGAACTGATGTTGTCTCCTTCAGCCGGAACCTCTTCTCCAAGATCTTCAAGCAGCTGAACAAAGTACGCGTTCAGTTGCTTCGTGCTCTGCTTCTCAAGGTGCGAGAGATATGGTCGTAACACCTCGAGGAACGTAAAGTGAGAAGGCTGCTCCAAAGCGTATCGCACTCCCTCACACAAGAAGCGAAAGAAAGGAGCTCGAAGAGATGCCGCGATCTTGCCGACCCCAAGTGACTGGCTAAGCTTCTTTGCCAACTCTTTCACCTCCGCCTCAGTGATCGCAATGTTCAACTGGAGGTCGTCTTGCTCTTTTTTCGAAGCTCCATTCTTCGCACCGCTGAGCAAGTCGTCTTTCAATTCGAGAACTGTCGTGAACACTTGTCGAAGCGCGGTCATCTGGACTTCAAGAAAGCGAACTGGTGCTTCAGCTTTGACATGCTTGCTGAAAGCACGGACGACTTCCTGGTGATCTTCGACCAGGAACCGCAACACAGAGGCGGCTTGGCGCTTGTTGCTCGGGTTCGATTGCGATACACGTCCGAGAGCAGCGAGAACTTCGGCTTTGTTGTTTTCGAAGATCGCTCGTGCGTTCTTCTGGTCTTCATCACCCTCAGCGCTTTCTTCATCCTCAGGTTGGTCTGCCTGGATCGCCTCCATCTCGCTTTCGAAGAACATCTGAGTGAGCAACACCAAGATCTTCGAAGGTGGCCAGTCGAGTCCATCGTATGGAGGTGGGTAGTCCTTGAACTTCTCCACGAAGAGACTACGCGCGTCGCAGAACGTCATGAATGCCGCTCGCTGGGCTTCCTTAACGAACAGAGCCACCTTTGGGTCCTCCAAACTAATCTCTTCCATCCCGATCTGTAGGTCGTCACTGCCTTCCGTGTCCTCTTCCTCGGGGCCACGCCGCTTCTGGACCTTTTTCAGATGCATTTCCAACACAGCGAGGATTGCATCCTCCAGTTGAGCGCGTGAGATTCGAACTTGTTCAACCTTGTCGACGATATCTCCAGACGGAGCCACCCCGTCTTCGAGATTGTCGTTGTTTGCCAGTGCAACGAAGACTGGTCGAGTGAGCCAAAGCACGTCGGAGAAGAGGATCGTTAGAGCAGACTTGATCGAGTCGCCCGTGAGAAGCGCCGAATCTAGCTCGCTGGCATTGTTTGTCCGCCGGTGGATAAAGCTGAGAAGACTGGATGTGATCTTTTCCATGCGCGAGGTTTCTGGACCCACGCTATCCCTCGTCTTTCTTTTCCCGCCAGGAGACGCTGATCGTCTTTTCGTCAGCGCTTGGTGAGTGAAGTCGCGAAGACACAAGTGGGTGCTAAGACACTCAATTCTTGTCAGAGCAGTTTGGACGGCGAACTCGGAGTCGGCGATGGTCTTCTTCTTGGATAGGCGCTTTTTCCCACGAGCCTTGTCAACACTCTCAGTAGCTTCGAGACACAGCTTCTCATCTTCTTCAAGGCATTCATCCAACTTGTCAAGGACATCTTGAACAAGTTCGTGGATGACGACTTCGGACTCGCGCTTGATCACTTCGTGGTCGCTCTGATGCAGGTGATGAATCGACAACGATAGAGACTTCAGTAAGCCTACTTCAGAGTGAGCTGTGTACGCGTGCTGTAGCTTCTCAAGAAGGCTCTTAATGTTGGTCGGTTGGATGCCACTGATCTCTCCGTTCAATGTCAAGAGCGGAATTAAGTCCACCAACAGCGAGAGCTTCTCGACGTCCGACTGAAAACGAACGAGCATCGTCGGGATTTCTTTGCAGATTGTGACGCATAGCTCCTCCTGGAAGATAAAGAGAAACGATCAATGGTGAGCTTCGATCGAGGGCGACGCTAGGACCAACCTTTTCCTTTGCCTGCTTCTTCTTGGCTGGAGTGTTCGACTTTTCCCCGTCATCGGCTGTGATTTTGCCAATCGAGGCGAGAAGCAATCGAATCAGCAGCGTCTGTTGTTCACTTGTCAAATCAGGCGCGTTCTTGTCGGCAAGGAGCAACCCGATCTGCAGCTTCCAATCCTGAAGAACCTCTGCATACAAAGATTAGGGTCAGCACCACCAAAGCATGATTCTCCAGGGAGCACAGATACTTACGACAATCATCGAGAGCCCAGAATGCGTCCACCATTGTCTCGACCGCCTCAGCTGGAACGTTGTGGTTCGTGATGTATTCCTCTGCAAACTCGACCAATGCGATAGCTTGTGTGTTCAGTTGTTCTTTGGTCAGCTTCGCCTTTCGGTTCGACTCTGCCACGCCGAACGCATCGTACTGGAGGCAGACGAACTCGGCAGCCGCCTTTCTGATCACCTCGTTGTTCTCATCGAAGACCAGTCGCTCAACAGAATGAAGCTCGACATCTGAGCTGATAAGGCTTCGCTTATCGATAGCGATCAGCAACCGGATACAAGCTTCAACCACCGAGTCATCGACGTCGTTGCACAACTCCAAAAAGCGCGCGAGGAAGCGGCCTGTGAACTGCTCCAACTTCTGCGCGTTCGACTCGTTCTCGTAGAGCTTCAGCAGTACTTGCACAACTTCGAGTCGCACACTGGCGTCTTTGTCGTTCAGCACCCAACCGAGGTACTTCAAGTAGTTATCCTTCAAGAACACGCTTGGAACGACCGCAATCCAGTTGCCCAGCACGCTGATGCTCTCTGCTCGAATTTCGGGCATCACATCACGGTACCGATGCACGACCACGCCATGGAACAGGAGCTGCACGAGCTCGAGGAGCTTGTTCTTTCGCTCTTCGTACATCGCCTTGTTCAACTTCAGCTGCTCCAACTTCTTCGATGTGGGCTTCTTCGATGGTGACTTCTCCGTCTTCTTCGCTGCTGCGTTTGCAGAGGCTGTTTCGGCCTTGAGCTGCCGTTGTACCACCGACAGTTGCTGTGTGAGCTTGTCGGTACAGTCAACAAGCGCGTTGCCGACAGCGTACGCTGCGATAGCCGACGTGTGGCGGACCGCGCGGACCTCTGCGCTAGACAGCGTGGTGAGCCAGTCTACGTACTGGTCGATGATCTGTGTAGTGAACATGAGCTCGCTCTCATAGCTCTCCTTCACGAACGCGTCCCAGAAGTCGACGAAGTTCGACTGAAACTTCTTGAACGTCTTCACGCGCGAGGCGACCGGATAGCCACTGTTAGTCTTCTCCAAATCGCCCACGACATAGTCAACGAGGTCGCTCATGTCCAGCTTCTCCAGCGGCGTGGACGGTGGCACACACACGCCGAGACCGCCGCACGACTGCAGCAAGAAGTTGAGCACTTCACGCGTCGCGAGCTCGGCATTCTCCTCAAATCGCTCGCGCCAGTCCGCCACGAGCTCTGTCATAGAGCACTTGCCGCGCTTCACTGCCTCTGCTCACGACAAGCATCATACGATCGCATCAGCACACGTCGTCCACGGCTTCATCTACCTGCCACACTCGCTGCAGAAACGTACCGAAGAACATGTCGTCGTCGTCTTCGTCGTCGTCACCTCCATCCTCCTTACCCTCTTCTCCGCCATCACCACCCTTCGCCGGCTTGCTCTTACGCGGTTTCGGCTCCTCCTGCACGGGCTTGAGCGTGCGCGGCTTCACCGCCGCTTTCTTTCCCAACTGCGACGCGCGCCCACGCTGCACGGGCGTCGTCTTCTTGCTCGCAGACTTGGGTTGCTCCAGCTCAAACGCCTCTTCTTCCTCATCATCCTGGTCGTCGTCGTCGTCTTCCTCATCTCCGTCTTCCTCTTCGTCCTCAACCTCCTCCTCCTCCTCAGCGTCTCCTTCCTCGTCGTCCCGCGGCTCTCCTTTGCCTCCAGCGTCCGCGCTTTCGCCAGCGTCTTCGCCCTCACCTCGCCGACGGTCTTCCACCTCGTACATCGGCTTCGGCTTCTTGCGCTCGCGCGTACTGCGCCGCGCGACCGGCGTCTCGTCGCCCATGTTTCCCTTCGTCGTCTCCCGCTTTCTCTTCTCACACAACAACGCGCGGGTTGAAAAATGCGCGCCAAAGGGAAACCTCCCTCTGCAAGAGCAACCTGCTCTTGTATAGGGATATTCACGTGGTTAACTTACTGCGGAACAGGTTCTCTTTTTTTTGGCGGCAAAACGCAGCCGTAGCCATTCGAAAAAAAGTTAACTCGGAGCAATTGGGAATGCCGCGGAAGACCACGGCCGAGCCGGAGATTGAGGACCTCGTGGCGCCAGCGGCAGCGGCGCTGTATGCGGATACGTGTCGCCACGATGCGTCTGCACACAGTGCGGACTTGAAACGCGTGCGTGACGTGCGCGAGAGCCTGTTGGTGTGGTACGATCTGCACCGCCGGAAGCTGCCGTGGCGAGGAGATGCGCCGCCATTCCTGTCCACTGCGACCCACACGAAGCAGACCAATGGCGCGAAGAAGAACGCCGCGGCGGCGAAGGCGATGGATGCGTTTGTCGTGCGTGTCAAGGACCAAAAGACAGACGATGTCAAGGCGGAGCCAGTGGCGGAAGGAGAGTCGCAGCGGCCAGCAGCGCCGCCGCGCAAGGTCTCTCCCTATGAGACGTGGGTCTCAGAGATCATGCTGCAGCAGACGCGTGTGGACACGGTTGTTGATTACTTCTTACGGTGGACTGACAAGTTCCCGACGGTCGAGGCGCTTGCGAGTGCAAGCGAAGAGGTGAGCTGCTGGAAACCGTATCATTGTCCTCCGTGTACGCAGCCACTAACGCGCATTTCTTCGGCGTAGGACGTCAACGCACTCTGGGCAGGCCTTGGGTACTACCGCCGAGCACGAATGCTCCACGCAGGAGCCAAGTACGTTGTGGAGAACTACAACGGGGAGCTGCCATCGTCGACAGAACAGTTGCTCACGATCCCAGGCATTGGGCCGTACACCGCTGGTGCGATCTCATCGATCGCGTTCGGTAATCAAGAGCCGCTGGTGGACGGCAACGTCATTCGTGTTGTGGCGCGGTTGCGAGCAGTCGGGGCTGATCCGAAGAACAAGCAGCTCATCAATTTCTCATGGTAAGCGACTCGTGTGGGCTCTCGACCCGCCGACAAGCCGATTGATCCCCTCTGATATTGCAGGAAAACTGCTCGAGAACTTGTGGAAGACTGTGATCGGCCTGGAGCTCTCAATCAGGCACTAATGGAACTGGGCGCCACGGTCTGCACCATCCAGGTTGGTACTTTCAACGTCTTGCTGGTGTAGCGCAGACCCTCACGCGAACGTTGTGATAGAATCCACTGTGTAGCAGCTGTCCTGTCCGTGCTTCGTGCCTCGCTTACGAAGAAGCCGCGACAAACACTGAGAAGGGCGTAGTTGACGGCACTCAAGGCGGTTCGTGTGAGCTGTGTGATGTTTCACGAGTTGAAGAATGGGCCGGCAAGCGCAACAACTTCGAGGTGCGTTCTGTTTTTGGACGAAATCTCCTCGTGGACAGCTCATCAAGATTCTCTCCTCATACAATAGGTGACTAGATATCCACTCAAGGCAAAGAAGAACGACTCGAAGAACGAGTCGATTTGTGTAGCTGTCATCTCTCACGCTCAGAGCGACGACGATGTCGTCGAAGAGAGTGACGACTCTCACCAGTCGTGGAAGTTTCTGATGTCCAAGCGTCCAGACGGAGGTCTCCTCGCCGGTCAATGGGAGTTTGTGAATTCCAAGGTGGACGATAGCGACAAGATCCCACCATACTCCCAGCGCAAGACGCACCTCAAGCCACGCTTCGCTGAGCTCTTCCAGACAAGCTCTGCCGTCGCTTCCTCGAACAAATCGCTCCAGCGGAGGGATCTTGGTGATCTCGTCCACATATTCTCGCATGTGAAGCACCACATGGGCATTGAGCACCTCCACTTCGACAGCGAGCCACCCATGGCTAAGGCCATCGCCAAGGACACTTCAACCATGCGATGGATGACCGTGGACGACATGAACCAACTGGGGATCACGACAGGCGTGCGCAAAATCCTGCAGCTCGTGTTCAAAAGCACCGATGCAAAAGCTGCAAAGAAGACCAAGACAACGAGAACCAAGCGAGCTCCTGCCAAGAAGATCGCGAAGGCCTCGGCTGTGAAGGCGGACGAGCAGGAGCCTGAGATAGAGATCCCATCCCGATCGGCCCGAGCCAAACGTGGAGCCGCCGGGGCGTCTGCGACATCTGCGTCACAAGTCGCAGGGGCCGCCAAGCGAGTGAAGACAATTCGAAGTTTCTTCACAAAATAGAGAATATGCATTTAAAGGGGTTCGTGCCCAACTGATTCAGCACGCAGTGTGTCTTTTCTATCGCAATATGCATTCATAGAGGTCATGGGTTCCAGTGCATTTCTCGCACACTTCGCCAGCCGCAGAGGAGCTCCTCATAGAAACGCCTCATCAGGAACTCAGGCGCGAACATGGTGGCGACGGTCGCGCCTCTCGTTGAGGACGACGGCTCCAGCCACGACGTGGACCACGCGGTGATATTGCCTGAGCTAGTCGTCGAGCGCATCGAGCCGTCGCCATTGCCAGAGGAGGAGGAGGAGGAGGAGGAGGAGGAGGAGGACGTTGTCGACGTCGTCGCGATGTACGCCGATGATACGCCGCAAGTCATCGGTATGCGGCCCATGGCCATCGAGGACATTGACCAGGTGCGCGAGCTCCATGAGCAATGGTTTCCGATCCGCTACCAGCAGGTATGTGCGCGCCGTTCAACTTGAATCATCCAGGAGGATAACCTATTATCGTGCGATCTGCTAGAGTTTCTATGACGGCGCTGCACAAGGTGTGTGGCGCGAGACGGGATTCCCGCTCTTTACACGCTTAGCATCCGAACGCCACGAACCCGCACGGCTCTCGCCGCTGGATGAGGAGTACAGCAAAGAGTTTGGTTATACGCAGTGGACGCCTCGTCAGCCGATGATCTACGGCGCCGTGATGGCTAGTACGATCCCGCTGACGTCTGTGGAAGACCCTGGATTGCTAGCCGCGGACGATTACGTCCACACGCACGTAATGTACATCCTAACGCTAGGGTCACGTGCTGCTGTGCGGCGGCGTGGCGTCGCGTCAGGGCTTTTGGCCGAGTGTATCGCCGAAGCTCGACGCCAGCCACGTTGTGGTGCCGTGTATCTCCACGTCAAGGCCGACAATGTCAGCGCATTGCGCTTCTACGAGAAGAATGGGTTTCAGAACCTGAGATATCTGGACGGTACGAGTGGACTCTCTATCATGGGCCGTGAGATATGGATTCCTCCTTTCTGACCGCATTCCTTTGATTCGTATCACTTCAGACTACTACGTGATCGATGGCGTGCGGCATTCAGCCTACCTGTACATCCTGTACGTCAACGGCGCCGAGCCGCAGTGTGGCTGGCTTGAGCTGTTGACGAAGCCAATCGTGGCACTCTTCAGCATGGCATCGCAAGGACTCAAGCGGCTGATGGTCGGCATCTTGGAAGAGAACCAAAACCGCGTGAGCTCTAAGGACAAGGATGTGTACAACCGACGAAAACTGGCGCCACCCCGGAATGCCCCGCCCCTTGTGGACGACTCGTACCTCAACCGCCAGCCATCACCGCTGCCCTCCAGTCCTGCAGTCGTCTCCTGTGTTTAGCTCTGATAAATCCTCTCTCTCTGTCAGCGCTTCCCGCCATCAAAAAGTACGCAGTGAGCGCACCCGAAATGGGAGGATGTACAATATATACGAAGCGGATCCCGCAATTCACTGTCATCACCCTCCGAGTGCATTGGCCAGCATAAATAGACCGCTTAATGGAGCCGATAGGGTTGTTACAGCGCAAAACAGACAATGGACTCCTAAGAGGGCCGTTGCAGTGGTCAACTTGGTCGGTAGAGCACGCGCAACTCCATTTCTTAGACCCCACAAACAATGGACCTTCAGGACTTGCTGGATGAAGTAGAGGAAGCGATCCAAGATCGCCCGAGCGCGGTGAAGAAGCCATCAGTCGACTACTCGTACTCCTCGTCTTCGTCGAGCAAGTCGAGTTACAACAACGCTCGCACCGATCAAACCAACAATTATCGCTCGACAAGCTCCACGTCTTCGTTCACACGCAAGAAGAACGTTGTCAGTGGCTGTGGTTTTGATCATGAGGTCATAGAGTGGAGGAATGGCTGACTTGGTACTGGTTGTAGGATGATATCGACGACCTGCTAAACATGATCGACGGCGATGACGATTCCACGGCTGCACCAGTCCACCCGCATCGAACTCAGTCAATCAAGAGCACTGCAAGTTCACACAGCGCATACAAATCCTCGTCACGAGCAGAAGAGTTTCAAGCGAGTGGCGGCTCGAAGAAGTCGGTGATTCCACGCGTCGCAGTGGGACTGACTGCACAGGCTCTCATTTCTCACAATCGCTTGTCCTCCAGGTGCTCGACCTTGATGGTCGGTGGTGAATCAGCCAAGCGTGGGCTGAACACAGCGTTTGCGTCGCACAACGTCTGCGCCAACCTTCGCTGCAACGACTGCGACTTCACGGTGGTCCAGTTCCTTGGCAAGTAAGTCCAGTTTTGGATCGTGTTTCCGCGTCGTGCAGTCCATTCTCACTTGTCCATTTGGTCATGCAAACCGTAGAAAGTGGAGCGCAAACGCTGACTACATGTTCTTCCGTGAGAACGTGCCAAACGAAGCGAAGCTGCGCGTGCGGATGGAGTCCTCCCCTGGTGAGAACTCTCCACATCAGTTAGTTTTTGCTGTACGCATCTCTCACAGCCTTCACATACTCTCCAGACTCAGCTGCCTACGCGTGCCAGTGTAAATGGCTGTCTATTGATGTGCCCACGCGAGCGGATATGTGCCGTGTCAAGTGGTCATGTGCAGGTCATTGAGCCGCTTCCCTCCACTTTGTTACTCATTTATACGCACGATTACATACCCGAATACTCCGCAACGCATTCAAAAACCTCTTCGCGAAGAAACGTGTCCTGGAACATTTCAACTCCTTCTCGCAATAGGAAGCTCGCCATCCGAGCACTTCGTGTAATGCTTAGCAACGTCATACCCATAGAGGTTCCCTGTTCAATTCGTGAGTTCGCCTCGGCCCCGTGAGCCAACAGCAGCGACGCGATGGCGATATCATCTTCACGCACGGCACGGAAGAGCAACACCCGATACAGACGATCAATCACCACGCCGACCTCGGTGTGATTAAGGAGGAGCTCGAGTACATCCACGTGGCCATGATCGATTGCCGCGAGTAGAGGTTGCAAGCAGGTCTCCTCAGTCAGAGACGATCCGTCGCCATACCGGAGCAGGAACTCGACGACTTCGATGTGGCCGCCTCCAGCCGCGGCTGCAATCGGTGTCCGACGGAGACCACCCACGCAGTCTAAACCACATGCCGGCAGCAAGTGCTGGACCCAAGCGAGGTTTCCTTGGGCGCAGGCACAGACAAAGAGCTCCACGACTGCGGGTGTCGCTGTCTGCGTAGCTCCTCGCAGCGTTCTCTCTTGGTCTTCCGTGAGATCACTGAGCAACAGAGGATAGCGTGACTCCAGTAGCACACGCACAGTGTTTGCGTTCGTGCCTTCTGCGATCGTGTACTGGAGCTTCTCCCAGGACGCGCGCGAGACCATTTTCGTCGTAGCTGCTCGTCGCGAGATCACCTCTGATCTCCACGACATGGGTACAGATCCTCAGATCTGATGCACCTCGGATCAGTCTCGTTCCATTATCTACCAATCAATATCCTATAAATGCCTGTATTTTAGCCAATCAGATCGCTATTATTCGGTTTCCCGCCAATGCGAAGCGTCAATGGCCGACGAACCAAAATGGACCAAGATGACGCGGCAATGGAACGCATTGGCGCGGCGATCCAGAGCCTGCGAGAGAGCGGGCAGCTCGGTGGAGACACAGGAGACCAACACGACAGGCCGCTGCGGCTGTATCGTACGCGCAAGGGCGAGTTCGTGCGCGTTTTGGACGACGACACGGCGCCGTTAACGGCCAGAATGGTGGGTGCGCGCCGCTCTCCACTGCGTCAACGCACCAATTTCTGACCCCATGCTGTGCAGCTCCGTGCGATTGAAGCGTTCACAAAGTCTCCGTTGGATGGCGCGCCAGAGCAGCAAGAAAAGGCGGAGAAATCGCTCGCGAAAGGCGACTCTGAGGTCGCTTCGACCAGTGAGATCGCCGCGAGTTGTGGGGACGAGACGAACCACAGCAACACCAGCGCTACTGCAGAGGACGTGACTACGGATGTGGTGTGGACTGGTGATAGTGGTGACAGCACTGTGCTTGCTGAGGAGAATGGCGATGTGGTGATGGAAGATCCAGTCGACTCGGAGGAAAGGTCAGCCAAAATTGTCGAGGAGGAGTCGACTCTGACGGCACTGGCCGACGTGGGCATCAATGCTGGAGCGTGGCTCGATGGCAACGATGTAGAGGACGCGACAGCAGAAATGGACGTCGACTCGGAACCAGTCGCTTCGCGTGCCAGCCATTCGCCCGTCGTGAGCCGCAGCAGCGCAGCAGTCCCCATTGAGTCTCTGCTCGGCCAGTGGCCACAGAAGCTGCTCGAGCGGACACGCGTGTGCCATGC